>PVKV010028615.1:0-24760 GCA_004027835.1 Alouatta palliata
CATGGAGATGCTAACAAGCTAGCAAAATCCAGGGACTAAAGCCAACACTTCCCATTATTACACAAGTTCATAATGCCACAGGCAGTTTAGATTACAATACAATTCCTGAATTCTTCAGTGCTTGGGTGGGCAGAATGTGTACTGAACAAAGCACCCTGAAAAGCAGTACATACTCACTAACTGGTGCTGTTATTCATCTGTTTCCTGAACCAGCAACATAGGAGCCCCTTTGTCCCCTCTCTCATCCCTCCCAGCCCGTCTATCACTCAATGTCTAAAACTGGATTCCCCAAGATCAGACTTACATGAGGAATTTGAGTATATGAGGCTGATTATGATGGAGATCACAGGAAGTATCAACAAGGAAGTAGGGAAGTGAGACAGAGAAGAAAGGAACATACAGGGTCCATTAATGAGCAATTTATGAATCTGGATGACTGTGACCCAATGCCCCTGAAGACTTCTAGCCAATGATATAGACATGCCTCATGCATCCTATTTGAGCATAAAAAGTTTAGAGTTTTAGAATCCAGTTCTCATATATTATTAACCCCAAGGATGTCACTTGGGTCTTCAATATTCCAGCACTTCTAGCCTTCCCCACAGTGGCAAACCCATCAGAGAAAGTCTTCAGATGCACACAAATAGGTCGTGAGTCAAAATGGGAGTGCTGAAAGGGTATGGACAGTGTCCACTAAATTTAATGAGTACACTACATTTATTTTAGAGTGTACGCTACAGCTGTTCTTGCTTTTTTATACCAAATGACTTGTCTTTTATTTTTCCTTCTTTTAGAAACAAGATTGAAAATATAATTTACGTTGAAGAGGAAACATGAAGATAGTTCAACTGACTTGAAAGTTGCTGGCTGTAGAATATTTCCATGCATTCTTCAAGACAGTGCCATGTGAAGTCTGTTCTGACTTGCCCAGTTAGCTTTTATTTCTCTCTCTTTTGTGTCAGCACTGTACTTTGACCATCTTAGTGTTTCATTATTCACGTTTGTAGTATTATATGTGTCTATTTAACAGTACATTCTTCCTAACAGACTATCGGTTTCTTGAGAGCAGGACTTGGGGCCTTTGTTTATCTTTGTACTTTAGGCATGGATTATACTCCCCAAGAATCAGTAAGTGCTCATCAAATGTTCATCTGTTGAATGAATAAATGACTGGGTGCATTGCTGCTAATGATCTTGTTTACTCTTTTCTTGAGAATCTGCTTCTTCTGGTCATATTAAATGGCTTTACTTGAGGTATTTCCAATTTTTAAACATTTTTTTATGACAGTGATTTAATACCACTGAAGGCTTTCAGTTACCTTCCAGTTGTTTTACAAAATGAAATAGCTATTTCTGGTGAAAGAAAATAAGGGAAAAGAGATAGCTCTCACTTCAATTTGAGTTTTGAGAGAATAGAATTGCTTCAGCTGAAGGAATCATTACTGACGGGTCATCTCTAGCAGCTGGAGGGTATATCAAGATATTACTCCAAAAGATATATTTATCTTTCATTTGCTGCAAAGATAAATAAATGCATACATACAAAGTGAACAAATGCTTTGAAAATAATAAAATGTTAACGTAGGATAGTACAGTCACTGTTGTTGAATGAATGTTTGCATCCACCCAAAATTCATATGTTGAAATCTTAACTCCCAAAGTGACAAAATCGGTAGATAGCTTTTGCGCTTTTGGGGAGGTGATTAGGTCACAAGAATGGAGCTTTCATTAATGTAATCAGTGGCCTTATAAAAGAGAATCTTGAAAGCTCCCTTTCCTTTCCACCATGTAAGGACTCATGGACAAGATGAATGTCCCTAAAGAAGCAGGCTCACCAGATACCTAAAATGCTGGTGACTTTTGGACTCACCAGCCTCTAGAACCAGGAGAAACAAATTTCTGCTTCTCATGAGCCACCCAGAAATATAGTTATAGCCACCACCCATATATGTACATACACACAAGTACACATACACACAGTTTATAAATTCTTGAAGTGAAATAACATACAAATTAGCAAAAACACTCTCGTGTGCTACCAACATCACTGCCTGAGTGCACAGATAAAAATTCAACTACCACCAAATTCTGCTTTCTTCCTATCTATAAAGCTACAAAATGGGTGGTATGAGACTAAACAGGAATTTTCTGTGCTTTTTGGTACAAACACATATTTTTTGTTTACTTATTATGCATGTATTTATTTATAGTGTTTTTATACAAAGAGCAACTTGAAATATATATAAAATAAACTAGAATACATATGCACATATGTATGTACATGTATGTATGTGTACATATGCACATATATATGTTCTACTTTTGTGTAACTAATACTATATAATGATCACATTTCAACATCTGTTTATATAAATCCATCTCTTCTTTAAATCTGCAGTATAAAGGAATCAGGCATGGACTACCACCAAGCTATGTTCATTTAGATTCCTGTTTTCCTATTACCTAGATAAAAAGAAAACCCATGTCCATCTAAATCTTTACTCACGTTAAAACATAAATGAAGGGAAAACTCCTTGAAGTAGAATTGCTATGTAAATATGTAATCATACTTTGAATTTTGAAAGATAATGCCAAGTTAATCTCAAGAGTCTTGGCATGTGTTACTCCATACACAATGAGGCTTTCTTCCTGACACTCTTGCCTCCAATATGCCTTGGCAAGCATTTCATTTTTGTCAATATAATAGGATAGATATGTCTGAATTTTTAATTCTTGAATGATGTCTTCCTTAACCAATTGTATTCCACGTAGTTTTAACTGCCTGTGCATCTCTTGCTAATATTCCCATAGAGCAGACATTTTTCTTCTTGATTTGTAAATTTCAAAGTAAGTATTTTAAAAATAATTATTCTATTCCTAAATTTATTTTCTATTATTTCACAAATTTTGTGAAACAAACTGGAACTTTCCCTATTGCTTAAGTTATAAACTTAAGATAAAGCTTTTTTTTGCTTTATTGTCATGAGTTATAAAGTACTAATATTGTCAAATTAAAAAAATTTTTTTAATTTTTATAAAGTACTAATATTGTCAAATTTTTATCTATAGGTAACAATGCAATACAATGAGTAACACTATCTATTCATAATGCGAAATTTTTTTTCTATAGAGCTAAAATTTGCTCTTGAATATTATGAGGCAATGTGACTATCATTCATTTTTTATCCATTTATTTTATTCGCAAGCTCAAATTTTCACGGACATTACTTGAAAACTGCTGTTACTGAAAACTAAAGAGGAGGATGTGAATTTTGGTGTGTGTGTACATGATTGTCACATCAATTGCGTTACTGCATGATGCAAGTTAATAGTTACCCATCTGGCATCCTACAGTCCCAGGTCATTACTGTTCTGGTATACTTAATTCCTAAAGAAACCCTGCAGTTCCCTTTGGGGCAAAAATGGCATTCATACTTGAATAAATTTGACAAAGTGAGACACTTATGATCTCAATGCTCATTCTCCTACTACTCTTTAGATAATCTTGTTTGACATTATCTTTTTACAGCTTGTAAAGAGAAACTCCAAAATCTTTACAAATATGTAAACACCAATAATATTAAATTAAATGTTAGAAAGAGTAAGACCCACTATTTGATAGCACAACAGGATTACTGTAGTCAATGACAACTTAATTCTACATTTTAAAATAACTAGAAGAGTGTAATTAGATGGCTGTAACATGAAGGATAAAGGCTTGAGGGGGTGGATACCCCATTCTCCATGAGGTGATTTCACATTGCATGTCTGTATCAAAACATTTCATGTACCCCATAAATATATATACCTATTGGGTACCCACAAAAATAAAAAATAAAAAGGTAAGCCATTAAAAAATAAAACTAAGTGAAATTTTTAACAATGTGAATGATGGTTCATGGCAGATGGATACCAAATGTTTATTGTGATGAAATAATATTTTATTTCAAAAATTGATCAACAATTTTTATGTAAAAACAAAACTGAGGCTATTTTATTCAGTAATATACCAGTACTGTTTTCTCATGAATGCATGGTAGACTTTATTCCACTAATTCAACATAGAGTCAGCAGAATCAGCAAATTTATCATATTTAGGTGCTTACAGTACCTAGATAAATATAATTTAATTCCCACTGCAATCCCAGAAGCTATATACTATTTTCTGCATTTTCTATGTAATTTTCCTGAGATACCCATTCCAATTTCTTAAAGAACAAGGTAGGAATTCATAAAAGTAAATTATTTACACAATATAATGTTAAAATAACACCACATCATATAAAGAGTTAATGGGAAGATTATGAGCTTATGATGCCACTCAACAGCATGCTAAATCATGAAATTCAGCCGTGTGTAATGGCTCACGCCTGTCATCTGAGCGCTCTGGGAGGCCAAGGTGTGTGAATCACTTAAGATTAGGAGTTCAAGACCAGCCTGGCCAACATGGTGAAACTCCATCTCTACTAAAAATTTTTAAAAAATAGCTGGACTTGGTGATGTGCCTCTGTAATCTCAGATACTCAGGAGGCTGAGGCAGGAGAATCACTTGAACCCAGAAGGTGGATGTTGCAGTGACCTGAGACCAAGTCACTGCACTCCAGTCTGGGTGACAGAGCAAGACTTCATCTCAAATAATAGTAATAATGATAATAATGAAATTCAGTGGCTTCTGAATCAGGAACATGTAAAAATAACTTTCTTATTCTTTGTTTAGTCTTAAAAACTGAAATTTCTTAGTGAACGCATATCTACCATATGAAACTAGACAGAATTTAACAGTTTAAAATATTACTGGAAATATTTTTCATTTAATCTATTTGTTCTAAACAATGGCCAAAGTATTTTGGTCATATCTAACCCTCATAAAGACAACCATTTTCTATACTCACTTTTTCCTATTATACTAGGATGGTGTTGTTATTGTTCATTTTCTGAGACAGTTTTGCTCTTGTCACCCAGGCTGGAGTGTGTTGATGCAATCAGGGCTCACTGCAGCATTGATCTCCCCCAGCTCAAGGGAACCTCCTACCTCAGTCTCTAGAAATACAGGCATGTACCATGATGCCCTGTTAATTTTTATATTTATTTTTTAATAGAGGTGAGGTTTTCCATGTTGCCCTGGCTGGCCTCGAACTCCTGAGTTCAAGTGATCTGAACACCTTGGCCTCCCAACGTGCTGGCATTACAGGCGTGAGCCACTGTACCCAGCCTAAAAATTGTCACTGAAAATTGCTTGGGGCAAAATAAGTAGGTCTTATTGTGATGAAACAATACTTTATTTAAAAAATTGATCAACATTTCTTATTTAAAAGCAAAACTGGGACTATTTTATTCAGTAACATGCCGGTGTTGGCATAGCCAAAGTTTTGAGCGTAGGCTTTGGAGCCTGAATGTCTAGGTCCGAATCCTCACTTTAACATTTATTAGTGGGACTATGGGTAAGTTCATTAGCATAGCTGTACTTTAGTTTCTCCATATGTAAAATACGGGTAATAATGGTAGCTAACTCATAGGATTCTTGTGAGAATTGAATGCCTGATTATAAATGATGGCACCTTGACATAGTAACTGCTTTATCATTGCTGCTGATTATTACATTTATTATACATGCCTATTTATTTCATATACCAACCAGGCCTGTAATAAAGGCCATCTAGAATTCCACGGAGGACCAGAGTTCACCTTTGTGGAAATTTGATAGGTTTTTCATCATTAGATGATAAAAACTATATAATGTATGTTTCCTCTTTAGTCTGGGCTCCCCTGATTCTTGTTGCCAAAAGTTTTCACTCAAATTTAGTAACTTCAATTGAGCCACATTTCTGTCATATTCTTCCAAATGTCCACTGTATGTGGCTTCTAGTTAATTTGACCTTGTTTTACTGATTCAGATTTAGCGGCAAGTTGGTAGATGAATGCAATAGTTTATTCTCCTGATTTTAAATTTAATCATTTGCAATTATATACTTTTAAGATGTAAAACTTCACCTGTCACAAAACATACCCTTTATGGCATGATGGTTTTTAAATATGGTGCCCAAACTCTGACATATGGAAAGGTAAGGTCTATGTCCTTTCCTCTTCAGTCTGGGTGAGTTTGTAACTACTTCAACAGATAGAAGATGGCAGGAGTAATGACTTGTGCCCTCCACGGAGAGTCAGAAAAGACCCTATGACTACTACCTTGTTTGGTAGAACAGTGTTTGCTTGGAACCCTGAGTTACCATAGAAAATGTCTGAGTACCTTAGAGCCACCTTGCTAAGAAGAAGCCAAACAACATAGCAAGTCCACATGAATAAAACTTGTTGAATCACTGGAAAATTGGGATTATTGCTACTGTTTGTTTGTTTTTAAGCCTTACATTAAAAAAAAAAGGCTAGAACACTCAGAATTCCAGCCCCCAGCCATTGAGTCCAACTTAGCTTTCAAGTCTTGACAGATGAGGCTACAGATATTGCAGAGCCTAGACAGAGCATCCCTGCTGTGTCCTGTCTGAATTCATTACCCACAGCATCCACAGCAAAAAAGCTATTGTTTTAAGCTGCTAAGTTTCAGTATGATTTTTTACACGCAAATGTTAGTAGGATATCCTGCCAATATGTCTACATATTTCCAAACAACTGAAAACATGGACACCCCAAAATGTTTTCTTATTGAGAAAATACAACTCACTTTTTTATTTATGTGTTGTGATAAAAAAAGTCACGTCCACTAAGAGAATGACATTTTTTATTCTGATTATGTGATAAACATATGGCCATTTGTCACATACAAAAAGTCTACTGGAAGCAAAAAGTGGGGGGAAAAACCTTACAAATATCCATAAACTGATGATAAATGGACAAACAAAATTTGGTATATCCAGACAAATAAATTTTATTTAGCAAATAAAAGAAATGAAAGACTGATACATTCTACAGTATGAATGAACCTTAAAGGCGTTACGTAAAATGAAAGAAGACAGATTAGAAGAAGGATCACATAAGGTATGATTCCATTTATATAAAATGTTCAAAATAGGCATATCTATAGAGGCACATCACAGAATAGTGGTGGCCAGAGGCTGGAGGAAGAGAGAAATGGGGAGTGACTGCTAATGGGCACAGTTTCTTTTGGGGAAGATGAAAGCATTCCGCAATTATAGCTCTGTGAATATACTGAAAAAAAAAACACCAAATTGTACACTTTTAAGGGGTGAATTTTATAGTATGTGAATAATGTCATAATGAAGCTGTTAGAACAAATCCCCAGGACATCCCATTTCTGAAAAAAAAAACATAGTTTTTCCTTGAGGTCTTCTGAAGGAGTTTACACCTCTTTTGTTGTGCTGTGTCTTTTAGAAAGCAACTCTGTTTGGGCTTGTTGATTTTTGTTTCATTTCAATGTTAGAATCAACCCTGCTTACATATCCTGAGTCTTTTTTCCAATTTAAGGCTTAAAAACAAACAAACAGCAACAATAATCCCAATTCTCCAGTGATTCAACAAGTTTTATTGTGCAGATGGTAAGCAACAGTTTCCCTCCTTGCTTGCTAGCATGGGGAAGGCTGTGAAATAGCTCTTCTAAGTCAAAACATATGGTCCACTAAAATGACTTCTTTTTATCTTGGTCTAGTCTTGCTTTCTAAAAGAGTAATTCCTCCTAATTTTATGATCGCTTTTGGCAAAACGGTCTCATGTATTAATAACTTGATTTGGTTAACAAAATAACATGTTCACATGCATGTGAGAGGATAGATGGAAGCTAGAAAAAGGAGTACTGAAAATATTAGGTTAATGTGTCACTGTTTTCAAGAGCCATCTATAATGCCCTTGAAATTTACACCACAGCTGACTAAAAATTTTATTTAGAACAGTCAGGAATCAGTGGAAAATCTGCTTATCTAGACCTCGAAGCATCATTTTTTTTCTAAAAATTTCTTCCTGATTACATGCAGTGGCAGATACTGCTAGTCACTTCCCCAATATTCAATAAACCCAGCAAAGACGTAGTTATCTTGATGGACTATCAACAGCCAACCCACAGTAAAAACAAATTCTAAACACTAAAAAAGCATAATGACCAAAAATATTCACTCCACATTTTACTTTTTAAACTTTAAAAATAAATAGTTTTTTTTTTTTTTTTTTAATCTTGAAAAAGTAGACAGTAAACCTGCTCCTGGAAGAACTGGAAACCTACAGCATGAAAGTCTAGGAAGCTGAGAGGCTGAAGCAGTCTCTGGACAAGTGGATAGGAAGGAGTCCCTTTTTTCTCAATAACAAAATCGTGATTTTGTTTAGAAGTAGAAATGTGTCAAGCAAGAACAACAAACTCTATTTCAAGCCTCTCTGGCAGCCAGCAGTGGCCTTCTGGCATCTGAGAGGATGACAGCTAGGAATTTCTGGGATAGTTTGGTTTTCCTGAGGTAGATGCTGTCCCTTCCTTCTTCTTGCTTCCTTTTTCATCTTTCTGCTCTGAAATGTAGATGTGAGCCTGGAGACGCTGAAACCATCATCTTGCAACCAGGAGATGACAAGCATGAGAATGATAGTGAGGTGTAAAAGAGCAGGAAGATCAAAGGGGCTTGGGGTTTTGATTCCATGACAGGGCCAGTTTCTTGCTTTAGACTGCCTTCCTTCAGAATCCATCATATGAGAAGGTTAAAATTCTCTATTTGGTTCTAGTTTCTGCTGCTTTGGTGTAAAAATCCAACCCCTGGCGGGCAGCAGTGGATCACGCCTGTAATCTCAGTACTTTGGGAGGCCGAGGCCAGTGGATCACTTGAGGTCGGGAGGTCAATACCAGCCTGGCCAACATGGTGAAAACCCAACTCTACTAAAAAATATAAAAATTAGCCAGGCGTGGTGGTGGGCACCTGTAATCTCAGCTACTTGGGAGATTAAGGCAGGAGAATCGCTTGAAACTGGGAGGCAAATGTTGCAGTGAGCAGAGATTGTGCCTCTGCACTCAGCCTGAGAAACAGAATGAGGCTCTGTCTCAAAATGAAAAACAAAAAAATACAATTCCCAGCTGCAATTCCTCTCAGTTGGGTCCACCACCCTACCCTAGATACATTTAAGAATCACGTGAAGCTGACCAGGTGGGGTGGCTCACACCTGTGTAATCCTAGCCCTTTGAGAGGCCAAGGTGGATGGATCACAAAGTGAGGAGTTCAAGACCAGCCTGGCAGCATGGTGAAACTCCGTCTCCACCAAAAATACAAAAATTAGCCTGGCGTGGTGGTGGCATGGCCTGTAATACCAGATATTCAGGAGGTTGAGGCAAGAGAATCACTTGTACCCAGGAGGCGGAGGTTGTAGTGAGCTGAGACCATGCCATTGCACTCCACTCTAGGCGACAGAGCAAGAATCTGTCTCAAACAATGAAAGAAAATATTTTTAAAAAGAAAGAAATATGTGAAGGCCCTGTGATTGTTCCCATAATGGATGCAAAAGTCCTCCAAGGATGCCACACATCAGTAACATGCAGGAAAGTCCAAGAAAATGAATAATGGTTTCATGTCCTATTCAGCTTTTGAAAAGCAGGGAACAACTTGTTTATAAGTATGTGAATATAGAACCTAGCTCCATTTTACATATAAATGCAAAGTATTTATTTGCATTTAAATATGCACTAAACTTTCCAAGAATGAAACTATCCCACAATAAGTCAAAGGGAAAATGTGCATTTAGTCTATTCAGAACTTTACCAACTGTTATTGATCCCAAGAAAAAATCCCATTACTTTTAATTAGGCTGTTCATGGAATTTTAATCATTCATACCACCCACCTGCATACATTAGCATTTAGAGTTGCCTATTTCTGTTGCTTTAGGTACAAGTACTACATTTATCTATAGCAGTATGTGCCTTTCTTATTTATATATTATATAATTATTGATGATAAATATACACAATATTTTTATTTCATTACTGTCCTTTATTTTTATAATAAGGTAATTCTTTTAGAATTACATATATGTAAGTTTACATTATTGGTAAATTCCCATTGAGGGTAGTAATGGGAGTATTTCAAAATATATTTTACAAAAGAGGGTGTTTGGTCTTATAGGGTTAAAACCTATGCAGTACATAGAAGAAAAACAGTTTTATAAGAAATGATGTAGCCTGGAGTGGTGGCTTACACCTGTAATCCCAGCACTTTGGGAGTCTGAGGGGTCGGGTCACTTGAGGTCATGAGTTCAAGACCAGCCTGGCCAAAATGGCAAAATACCATCTCAACTATTATAATAAAAATACAAAAATTAACTGGGCATGGTGGCACACGCCTTTAGTCTCAGCTACTCAGGAGGTTGGCACAGGAGAACTGCTTGAACCAAGGAGATGGAGATTGCAATGAGCCGAGATCATGCCACTGCACTCCAGCCTGGGTGACAGAGCAAGGCTCTGTTTCAAAGAAAGAAAAGAAATGTGTACATATTTAGAAAGTAAGATGATATACACAATTGATTGAATTATGATTTTCATATGTAAACCTTCCTATCACTTCAAATTTTTATTTTAGGACTGTGGCCAACTTGGTTCTAAAGAAGACTGATTAACAGGTCATTACAGGGCTTTCCTTCACAATTAGAAACTAAATGTAAGACTCAACCCAGAGTAATTTGGGGAAAAAAAGAGACCAATATAAAGTATATTGTCAAAGATAACTGTGCTTCTGCACCTTTTCTTTGTATAATAGACTCTTTGCTTCTTGTAGCAGCTTCCCTAGTTTGTGAAAACCATAGGATTTTACCCTTAGAAAGGTCAAAGACTTATATAAGATATGTACATATATGTATGTATGAGCGTATGCGAGATTTATATACACACACACACACATATCTCAGAGTGGGAAGTGAATAGAGGAACATAATGTTAATTGGAACAGGATTACTAGTAACTGATTAGTTCTTCATTCCACTGAACATACCAATGGGCAAATATCTAGCTTTAAGTCTTTTTTTATTATTAGTGTACTATAGGTTCTGGGGTACATGTGCAGATCATGCAGGGTTGTTGCATAGGTACATACATGGCAAGGTGGTTTGCTGCCTCTGTCCCCTCATTATCTATATCTGACATTTCTCCCCATGTTATTCCTCCCCACCCTCCCCACCTCCTGCTGTCCCTCCCCTAGCCCCCCACAAGTGACCCCAGTGTGTGTTTTATTTTATAAATTGTATGTCAAAATACTAAAAAAAAAATACATTATCATAGCCAGGAAAAACATGGAATTTTTTAAAATTTCAAAATGGGAAGTAAAACTTGAGAGGAAATGCTGAGCAAATAAGGAATTTTATCCCAAGGTATGGAAACACTGACAAAACTATTACCAGTTATAGCTGACTTTTACTGGATAAAACCTGGATAAACAGGAAAAACTCCTTTAAAATAAGTCTTCAGAGGGTCAAATCAAATGGTTTTCAAAAACTGGGTGAACTGCTACAGGGCAGGAAGGGATTACTATACAGAGAAAAGTTGCAGGAACACAATTATCTTTGAAGAACTCTTGGACTAATGTAGCCCCTGTGGTGCCAGTTCCCTGTGCTAAGAGGCAGGCAGGGATATATACCTCACCCTTGGCTCTAGAGATGCCTTGTTTAGAAACTTCATCTAAGAGAAATGTCTTTTCAGATTTGTATTAGATATTTTCCAATTCTATGCCTGCCTTATTCTCAGGAAATTCCAAGTGAATATGAAGCTCATGCTCCCTCCCTGAAGTGGGAAAATGGCAAGCTCTTTGTATAATTTTTATTTTATTTTATTTCATTTTTTGAGACAGGAACTCACTGTCTCTCACACCCAGACTGGAGTGCAGTAGTGCGATCTCTGCTCACCGCAACCGCTGCCTGCCAGGCTCAAGGTATTCCCCCGCCTCAGCCTCTCAGATAGTTGAGATTACAGGCTCATGCCTCCATGCCCACCTAATTTTTGTATTTTTAGCAGAGGCGGGGTTTCACCGTATTGGCCAGACTGGTCTCAAACTCCTCATCTCAAATGATCCATCTGCATCAGCCTCTCAAAGTGCTGGGATTACAGGTGTAATCTCCTCTCTCTGATTCCACAAAAGGCACTCTGTGCACTCAGGGACATGCTTGGTGCAATCTAGGACCCTCATGAGTTGCCAAGGAGCTATGAACTGGGTGCTGTGTTGCCTCATTTTGCAGAAGAGGAGATGGAAGCCCCTGGATACACAGCTTCCCCAGGAGCAGGGCCAGCTACCAGCCCAAGCCGCAGACTCCAGAGCTGTGCTGTCAGGAGATGACTCAAGGACTGGAGAGAGGGTGCCTGCTTCCTTGGGAGTGAGACTTGCCAGCAGCACCCATCATGGCAGTGGTGGGTTATTCAAAGGAGCAGCTGCCATGGTGCTGGCTGCAGTGGGATGGGGGCAGGCTGTGGGTCCTCTGGTGCGAACCTGAAGTAAACAGTCCTGGGGCCTGCCACCCTGGGAGCCACTACTGTGAGGCCTGGTCCAGCCCAGCCACCTGCCGGTGGGATAATTTCAGGGTCTACCACTGAGGGGCCCCAGAGCAGAGCTGAGCCCAGGACAGTGCTGTGATGGTGGTTGGAGCTTGAGGGCCAGCCCCAAATGTGAACGCAGAGCTAAGGCCCAGGTTCAGTGGCCCTTGGTGGGAAGCAGGAGTGGCACCCAATTCCCCAACCTGACCAGTGACGTGGCTGCTGTGCCTTCTCTGCCATGGATGCCAGGCTCCTTTGCCCAGGCGGGACATTCAGCACCGGCCACCCAAGGCTGCGTTCCCAGGATCCACCCCTCAAGGAGTGCAGTGTCTGGGTCCAGGGCCTGCAATCTGTTCCCAGAGGTGCTACCTGGCTGTGTCGCCTGCCAGTCGACGAGGAGCTCCAGGCTCAGTGGGGAATTTTCAGAGATGCCTCCTGCTCCTGGACACTGGCCCAGGCCCACTAAGGGCTTGGAGCCCTGCCCCAGGCTGCAAGGTTGCAGCGAGGGCAGTGGGGGCAGCTGTGGTAGCAACGATGGCAGCAGTGGGTCCCCTGTTCTCCATGTCCCCAAGGCAGCCGACTGTACCACCTCTGCCCTGGCACCACAGGGCAGGACCTGCTCCCAGTCCCTGAGCCTCCCCTGCAGCCTAGGCCCTGCTCCACACGAAGTCCCTGGAGCTCCAGCACCCAGGCAAGGGCCAGCCAGCATTCGCAGCATGCGGAGGACCGGCCCCGGAAGCTGCCTGGACCACCATGCCACCTGCCATGCACAATTCCACACAGGGGAGAAGGGTTGGCTCATCCGCGAACACTCCCTCACATGGGCGCACACCTTGGCACCCCTACCTACATTCCCACAAATGAACGCAAATGCGGGCAAACTCCCACACGCCCGCACACGCTCCGACACAAACGTGAACACTCTCACAACACCCACGAGCTCACATACTTGCGCTTATGCCCCTGGCACAACCGTGCACATACCCACATACCCATGCACATGAGTGTATGCTCCCACACACCTGTGCATGCTCCTGCACCCACGGGCATGCCCAAGCACACTCACACACTTGCACACATGTTCACACTCATTAACGGCCACCCACATGCACGCTCCACCACACCTGTGGACATCCACACACAGCTGTGCATGCCCTTGCATGCTCCCACACACCTGTGCACGCCTACACACACTGCCACATGCACACCCCTGTGGACATGTGCAAGCCCACACACACCCCCACAGCTGTGCACACATGTGCACACTCCCACACATCTGTGCATGCTGCCACACACCTGTGCATGTCTGCACATTCATGCACAGCCACACACGCCTGCACACACACCCACCACTTGTGCACTCCCACCCATGCTTCTTCATGCCTGTACACACCCACACACACTTGCACACCCACACACACACCCCAATTGTGCACATGCATGCTCCCCCACATGCACATGCCAGCAGACACTTGCCCATGCCCACACACACACCCCAATTGTGCACACCTGTGCACACTTAGACATACTGACACACATCCAGTCACTCACACACTTGTGTACAACCTCACATACCTACACATGCTGCCACACACCCTTGCACACCCATGCATGCTCCTGCAGGCCAGTGCACACTCCCATACACCCGTGCATGCTCCCAAACTCCCACACATGCCCACACACACTCACACATGGCCACACACTTGTGTATGCTCCTGTACACTGGTGAACACACACAAATTCCCACACGCCTGTGCACACCTGCACACACTCCCACACTCGCCCATATGCACATGCACAATCACACATGTAACACACTTGGGCATGCACCTGCATGCTTACACACCTGTGCACCCTTTCACACACCCAGACACACTTATGCACATGCTGCCGCTAACTCATGCACAGGTGTGCACCGTTCCTCATGACTGTGCATGACTGAGTTTGCTCCCACAGGTCCATGGACACTCATGCACACCCACACTCACTTCTGCATGTCTGAGCAGGCTCTGCCAGCCCGAGAGCTTGAACAGACCTTCAGAATCTGCTGCTTGTCTGTCTCAGATGAGAGAAATGCTCCTGAATTAGCCCTAGGCCCATGGTTTTGGGCTGATATGTGGGAAGCTGCAGGCCTGGCTTCTTGTGACTGTGCTGTCTCCGATTCCATGAAAGGCAGATGGTGGGTGCCAGGTTTCTGCACCCAGGTGGGAGGTTTGTCAGGAGCCACCTGAGGCTACAACAACAGGATCCACACTGCAAAGAGTATGGTGTCCGGGTCCAGACTCACAATCCATTCCCGAAGTGCTACCTGGCAGGGTCGCCAGCCAGCTGAGGGGGATCACTGGGGAACTTGCCGTGATGTCACCCTCTTCCTGAACACCAGATAGGGCCCAGTAAGGGCTTGGAACCCTGCCTGAAGCTGCAAGGAAGCAGATGGGGAAGCGGGGGCGGCTGTGGGAGCAGCAATGGCAGCAGTGGATCTCCTGTCTCTGTGTTCCCAAGGAAGCCGAGTGT
This sequence comes from Alouatta palliata, assembly GCA_004027835.1. Classification (NCBI taxonomy): domain Eukaryota; kingdom Metazoa; phylum Chordata; class Mammalia; order Primates; family Atelidae; genus Alouatta; species Alouatta palliata. The sequence goes on from PVKV010028615.1 coordinate 14,962, forward strand.
AACACCTCCACCGACTGCACCACACTCCCAGACTCTGAGCCTCTGCTGCAACCTGGGCCTTGCTGCCTGCGGTGCCCCAGGAGCTATGGAGCACCCACCCAAGTAGCAACTGGCATTCATAGGACCAGCCCTGGGAGCACTGGGTTTGTGGGGGATGGGCCGGTTCCACCGTGCCACCTGCACCTTGCCTGCTGGCACTGTGGGGAGACTTCAGAGAAGGTACACGGCTGCAGTTGTGCCCTCTGTAGAGCAGGGGACAGGTGGAAGCTCTGCCCCTCCCAGCTGGCAGGGCTGGAGTTCCCCAGACACAGCTGGAGCCACCCAGGTCTCAGCTGTGGGCCTCGATCTCCCGGTGACCAGAGGCTCAGTTCTCAGGGAGAGTTGGGGCTGAGCCCAGGCTCTGTTGCAGTTCCAGGCTAGGGACAACATTGACACGCTGACCCCTGCCACCTTGGCCCCTCCAGACTTTGGGTGCCAGTGAGTGTAGGAGGGAGGCTGAGATGGGGCTATGGGGAGCTCAGCACTGGCCTGAGGGTGTCCCTTGGTGCCAGTGGCCTGGGTGCCACGGACAGCAGTGGGAAGGCAGATATGAACAGGAAGTGGGGGGTCACAGATAAGGCCCCATCTTCAAGACAGGGAAGGCCTGTAGGCTGTGAGCCAGGTGGGGACTGGAGTGAGGACTTGTGGTGCCTCTTCCTGCAGGCCCGTAGTGCCTATGGATTCCCAGCAGTACTCTGCCCCCTGCACTGTGCAGCCTATCATTACATGAAGCTATTCAATACTATGCACGGCTGTTGCTGAGCCACCTAATATTAAGAATATTATGTGCAGCTGGGCCTCATGCCTGTAATCTCAGCACTTTGGGAGGCCAAGGCAGGCTGGTCAATTGAGGCCAGGAATTTGAGACCAACCTGGCCAACATGGTGAAACCCTGTCTCTACTAAAAATACAGAAATTAGCCGGCATGGTGGTGCACAACTGTAATCCCAGCTACTCCAGTGGCTGAGACAGGAGAACTGCTTAAACCTGGGAGGCAGAGGCTGCAGTGAGCTGAGATTGTGCCACTGCACTCCAGCCTGGACAACTGAGCAAGACTCTGTCTCAAAAAAAAAGAATATCATATACATGCAGGCTGCTTCACAGTGAAGTAAATGAAACAAACTTCAACCCTGTTTTTCTGTACTCACGCTTAGGAGAAGAACTATAGTCATGAAGTGACAGTGGTCCTGTTTTCTAGAATGCTCTATGATGCAAAATCTGTTAGTAATGCTTTCTCTCCTGCAGTTGTTTTTTTGTTAAGCCTCCCCCATCACCACCCCAGACATTATCTTTCGTGTTTTTTCGCGTTGCACTTTTCCACCATTCCTGTCTTTTCTGTCATGAGGACAGGGTGAAAGGGAAAGTAGTACAGTCCATTAGTCCACATTGGACACAAGAGGTCTGTGGGCTGTGATTCTTCCTAAAAAAAAATAATAGACAGACAGTTGGCTGGGCGCAGTGGCTCACGCCTGTAATCCCAGAACTTTTGGAGACCGAGGTGAGTGGATCACCGTGAGGTCAGGAGTCGAAGACCAACCTGGCCAATGTGGTGAAATCCCATCTCTACTAGAAATAGAAAAATTAACTGAGTATGGTGGCATGCACCTGTGTTCCCAGCTACCCAGAAGGCTGAGGCAGGAGAATCACTTGAACTCAGGGAGCAGAGGTTGCCATGAGCTGAGATCTCACCACTGCACTCTAGCCTGGGTGACAGTGTGAGACCTTGTCCTGAGAAAATAAAATAGTTATCTTTATTTCTTTGTGATGCAAATCTTTAACCTAGAAGAAAAAGCTGACAAAACTGAATTTCTCTTCTCAGCCTGAACTACATACTTCATTTTCTCTATTTCAGATAAATTTCCTGAAATAAACCTAACCTCAATTTGACAGGATCATAAAGGGAGATTCTATGAAGACTTTTACAATTGTGTTTGGGTGCTTTTCTAAACCTTTTATTTATTGGTTGTTTCTTTCCTAACTTGAAAAAAAGTCAGGCTATGCACGGTGGTTTACATCTGTAATCCCAGCACTTTGGGAGGCTGAGGCAGGTGGATCAGCCTGACCAACATGAAGAAACCCTGTCTCTACTAAAAATTCAAAATTAGCTGGGTGTGGTGGCACATGCCTGTAATCCCAGCCACTCAGGAGGCTGAGGCAGGAGAATCACTTAAACCCTGGAGGTGGGGGTTGCGGTGAACTGAGATTGTGCCATTGCACTCCAGCCTGGGCAACAAAGGGAAACTTCAACTAAAAAAAAAAGAAGTCATCTTGGGCAACATGGCAAAACCTCATCTCTATGAAAAAAAAAAAAAATTAGCCACCTGTGGTCCCAGGTATTTAAGAGGCTGAGGTGGGAGTATCACTTGAGCCTGGGAGGTGGAAGTTGCAGTGAGCTGAGATCATACCACTGCATACCAACCTGAGTGAGAGTGAGACCCTGTCTCCAACTACATAAATAAATAAACCTTTTAATTTTGAAATAATTTTAGATTTACAGAGAAGTTTCAAAGATAGCAGAGTTTCTGTATACTCTTTGCTGTGATTCATCTAATGTTAACATTTCATAACCAAGTTACATTTGTCAAAACTAGATTAACATTGGTACATTACTATTCAGTAAATTCAGACTTTTTCACACATTAGCATCCATGTACTTGCCATCTCCAATCCAAGATATCACATTGCATTTAGACTTTCTCTTTTATTGTGAAAAATTTCAACACGCAGGAAAGGAAAGCAAATTATATAACGAGATCATATACCCAATATTTGATTTTAACAGTTATTATTTTGCTGTATTTGATTCATCTGTTTTCTTCAGTGCCACTAAGTAAATTATCAATATTATAAAAGTTTACTTCTATACATATTCAAAAGGTATTTTTATATCTGACCACAGTATCATTATCATGTTTCACATTATTATTATTATTTTTTGAGACACAGTTTCACTCTGTCCCCCAGGCTGGTGTGCAGTGGTGTGATCTCAGCTGACCACAAACTCCACCTACCGGGTTCAAGTGATTCTCATGTCTCAGGCTCCCGAGTCGCTGGGACTACAGGAGCCCACCGCCACACCTGGCTACTTTTTTTTTTTTTGTATTTTAGTAGAGACGAGGTTTTGCCATGCTGGCCAGACTGGTCTCAAACACCTGACCCCACGTGATCCACTTGCCTCGGCCTCCCAAAGTGCTGGGGTTACAGGCAGCAGCTACCGCCCCTGGCTGGCACCACTGCCTTATTGAGATGATTATCAGCTAGTAAAAGTTACTGATTTTGGGGGGAATTGGCATGAATGGGGTACTTTCTAAGCATTTCATATGACTTGATTCATTTAAATACTACAACATCCCTACGGCATCGATATCATTATCCCATTTTACAGATGTGGAAACTTGGAACCAGTGTTTCAGTCACTTATCCAAAGTCCACAAAACAGTCAGTGGTAAAGCACGGACCTGACACAGTCAATCTAGGTCAGAGTCTGTGCTGTTTGACAACTGTATTCCTCAGCCTCAACACTCATTGTACTTTAAATTATTTGTTTAACTTTTATTGGACCCTGTACTCCTTGGAGAATTTTATGAAAGTGATGGGCCATCTCCTGTACTGACACCTCCACTCATCCCCTTATGCAGATGAATTCAGTGATAATTCAGCGAATTCCAGGAACCATGGGATCTCTTTTGGCTCAATGGTATATGAAGTTTTATCTGTATAATGAATATAAATTAGTTTGAGCATAATCAGTTATAGAAAATACTATAATATATGAATTATGAATGTAGATTTATATTAGTACATATTTTTAACATATGAAAGTTTATGTCATTAAAAAGTCATCCTCAACATTTTTTAGATACAGAGAAACTGGTTATCTTTTTCTTAATTGAAAGAACAATACAGGTTCATTTTGGAAAAATTACAAAGTAGGCCAGGCATGGTGACTCACTCTGATAATCTCAGTACTTTGGGAGGCCAAGGCAGGCACACTGCCTGAGCTCAGGAATCTGAAACCAGTCTGGGCAACATGGCAAATCCCTGTCTCTACAAAAAATACAAAAAATGAGCTGGGAGTTGTGGTGTGCACCTGTAGTTTCAGCTACTTGGCAGGCTGAGGTGTGAGGATCACTTGACCCTGGGAAGTTGATGGTGCAGTGAGCCAAGATCATGCCACTGCATGCTAGTCTGGGTGACATAGTGAGACCCTGTCTCAAACAAACAAACCAAAACAACAACAACAACCACAAAACATCGTGGTAGTCCAGGTGTGGTGGCTCATGCCTGTAATCCCAGTACTTGGGAGGCCAAGGTGGGAGGGTCGCCTGAGGTCAGGAGTTCGAGACCAGCCTGGCCAATGTGGTGAAACCCCATCTCTACTGAAAATTTAAAAAATTACCTGTGGGTGGTTGTGGGTGCCTGTATTCCCAGCTACTCAGGAGGCTGAGGTAGAAGAATTGCTTGAAACTAGGAGACAAAGATTGGAGTGAGCCAGGATCACACCACTGCACTGCAGCCTGGGAAACAGAGTGAGACTTTGTCTCAACAACAACAACAATAGAAAAAGTATAGTTAAGTAGAGAGGCATTCAAAGCACACTCAATTCCATCTCCCCAACACAGTCTTCATTACATTGGTGAATCAACCCCTGTTATCTGTATATAGGAGAAAAATTAATTTTCACAGAGATGTGATCACACATTCCATGGATTTTTTTACATGTTTTATTGCTTTTATTTTTATTTTTGGGACAGTGTCTCACTGTCACCCAGGATGGAGTGCAGTGGTGCGACCTTAAGTCATGCAAACTCTGCCACATAGGTTCAAGCGATTCTCCTGCCTCAGCCTCCACAGCAGCTGGGACAACAGGGGCCCACCACCACACCCAGATAATTTCTGTATTTTTAGTAGAGTTGGGTTTTTACCATGTTGGCCAGGCTGGTCTTGAACTCTTGACCTCAGGTGATCTGCCTGTCTCAGCCTCCCAAACTGCTGAGATTACAGCCGTGACCCACAGCACCTGGCCCGTGAGCTTCTCTTTTTACATGTTTTAAACCTTCATATTCTACTTACTGTATCACAAATCCCAATCCATGTTAAACACACTGCATCCACAGTATCATTTTTTATTTCTACATAAAAATTACATTGGATTACTATTGTTAAAAACTGAGGTGACTTCCAGCTTTTTGCTATTCTCAATAGTATCATCAGTGAACATTCTTACAGATAAGCTTTTAAGCATACCTTAGTTTTTAGGATAAATTACCAGAAATGGAGTTACTGGGTCAAAGGATAGTCTGTTTTTTAAAGGATTTCTATTTGTATAGGTAGTGTACCCTCCAAAACCATTAAAGTAGAAGATTCTGTTTTCTTAGCGGTAATTTCTGTGTCCTCACCAACACTGAATGCTTTTTTTATTCTTTTGTTTTTTTGAGACAGTCTTGCACTGTTGCCCAGGCTGGACTGCAGTGGCACGATGGCTCACCACAACTTCTGTCTCCCAGGTTCAAGCAATTCTGCCTCATCCTCCTGAGTAGCTGAGACTACAGCCATGTACCACTATGCCAGGCTAATTTTTGTATTTTTAGTAGAGACAGGATTTCACTATGTTGGCTAGGCTGGTCTTGAACTCCTGATATTGTGATCTGCCCACCTTGGCTTCCCAAAGTGCTGGGATTACAGCCATGACCCACCTTGCCTGGATGAATGCCATTTTTTTTGAGACAGGTTTGTGGTCTGTCTCCCATGCTGGAGTAAAGCTGCTGTATTAGTCCATTTTCTCACTGCTATAAAGACATACACAATACTGCATGATTTATAAAGAAAAAAAGTTTAACTGTCTCATGGTTCTGCATGACTGGGGAGGCCTCTGGAAATTACAATTACAGTGGAAGGTGAAGGGGTAGCAAGGCATGTCTTACCACAGCAAAGCAGGAGGAAGAGTGAGTGCAGGGGAAACTGCCACTTTTAAACCATCAGATCTCCTGAGAACTCCCTCTTTATCACAAGAACAGCATGGGGGAAACAGTCCCCATGATCCAGTCACCTCCCACAAGATTTTTTCTAATAGTGCTGTCTTCTAATTACATCGTTGATGTTATTTTCAGTAGCTGAAGTTTTTGACTCAAGATAGAAACTCTGCTTATCACACAGGTTTTAAAAATTCTAATCCGTGCTGGATTCCAGTTCAACAAATATTTCTGAGTACATATAGAAGCCAGGAACTGTGACTAGGTGAGGTGGCTCATGTCTGTAATCACAGTACTTTGGGAGGTCAAGGTGGGTGGATCACCTGAGGTCATGAGTTTGAGACCAGCTTGACCAATATGGTGAAACCTTTCCTCTACTAAACATACAAAAATTAGGCGGGCATAGTTCTGTACATCTGTAATTCCAGCTACTTGGGAGGCTAAGACAGGAGAATTGCTTGAACCCAGGAGGCAGAGTTTCAGTGAGCCAAGATCATGCCACTGCACTCCCATACAGACTCCATCTCAAAACAAACAAACAAACAGACAAAAAGCCAGGAACTCTTGTGGTAGGCAATGAGAATGCCAAAATAAAATATCGGTAGCACAATATTAGGGAAATTAACATTTCACGAAAAGGCAAAATGGAGAAAAACATGCACACTGAATGTTGGAGGCATAAGGTCCAGCCTGCAGAATTACATTAGACAAACAAAGTGTTCAGAACTTATCAAATAGCACCCAATAAATTTTCGGTCAGACCCATTTTATTTTAGAACATAGGATTAATAGGAAGAAGATGATAAAAGCTGCACTTGTGGGGAAATTCTTGAAAACCACTGGTTTTGTTTTCTAGCATAATCAGATGCTTCAGCACCGTGGAGAACTCCACATAACCCACAGACCCAGGCCCCAAAACCCCCAGAAATATAATAAAATACTGCTTTGAGATTCAGTTTCAGCACTTAGTTACAAAAATAAAAGTTCCAAGAAGAATAAATCTTTAGAACCAACAGGGAGATGAGCATTTCCACAGAGTTTCATAAGCTTCAGAATATTTAAATATGCAAATGTGAGGCCCCGCTGGCCTGTGGTGAACAGCAGAATCCTTGTAATAAATCCTGAAATTCATGCAACCATGGCTGGCATAACTTATTTCATAGATCCCAATTCATACTTGTTGCTGATCGTCACAAACTACAAGTCTCTGAACCAAAATCTGATGGAGTGCATGCATGATTGTGTGCGTGTATTAAGGTATGCACGTGTGTGTGTGTGTGTGTGTGTGTGTGTGCACGCAGGTGTGTGAGCTTATGCATTTGCGACTCATTTTTAGACATGTACCTCAGCTATTTCTCAAGCTGGGAATTTTAAAAGACTTGTGCAAAAACATTTTGGGTTAAATGTGGATTTTGGATACCGATACACACTGTGGTTTATTATTTTGACAGTTTTGAATTCCCTTGGTAGTCTTACAATTGAATCTTGTGAAAGTGTTTATTCTGTTCCATTGGCCAGAATGAGTAACAAACCTGAGAAATGTTTTTGTGTCGTACATTGTGTGATGTACTGTTAAAGGTCTTGGGTTAGCCAAAGCTGTCCTGAGCTGTGAAGCTGACTGCAGTGTGTCACTGACATTAGCATCTTGACTTCATTTGATAAGTAGGCTGAAACTCTGGACATTAAAAGAGTCTTCAAAATGGTGGCTTTTTCATAACATTAAGAATAGACTAGGCTGTCTCATCCGTTGAATAGGAAGGAAAATAAAATGACCTTGTAATGTTTTTGTGAGGCTCAAGTTGAAAAATCAACATGAAGTATTTAATACACTGCCTAGTATCGGTAAGCCCTTAATATGTGATTATTATTATGTTTAATTTTATCATGTGCAGGTAGAGGAATTCTGGGGCATGTTTCAATGTGACTTCATGTGCTCATTTTGTGGGTGTGTATATGCATGGTTATGTATACATGTGAGTGCCCCCCAGAGACAAAGAATAATGTGTGGGGTGCAAATGATGACTGGAAGAGAGTGATCCCAAGTATGAGAATGATCACATCCATTCACAGGGGAAAATGTGTTCGGGAGTTGATAAAAATACATCATGAGGCAAGAAGCCCTCAATCACTCACCATAACTCAGATCTGCAAACGATCTGAGAAATGATAGATAGGAAAATTTAAAACAAAGCCAGTCAGGAATCAATGGACAGAACCATATCTGCAATCCTTCTTCAATGTGCAACAGCCCCAACCCTGCACTGCAGACCTGCGTGGCACTTACACAACAGGTGAGCTTGAGGAACAGTCAACTGGTGCTGTTCAACGTGGCCACCACTCTGCTGTTGGGTCTAGTGCTCACTGGCACACAAAGTCTTGCCTAAGTACACGTGCCTCACTCAGAAAGCTTCTCTAAGAGCCATGACAGCCTCCTGACTGTACAATAGCATGGAATCAAAGATGGGTAAGATTAGGCACCATGGGTACCATCTCCCCCAGTCCCTGAGAATCAGAGAGGCATGGAGTGCACGGGAATCCAGCCATTCACTCCACTGCTTCCTGACTGAGTGTACACACCTGCCATTCATTTCTTCCTCGCTTGCCTCAGAAGATTAGTACAAATCTCCATTGAAATCATGGCTAAAACAATGGGCCACATACTTGTAAATCATATCATCATAATTCATTCATTAAACTATGTATTAAATACCTACTCTGTCCAGGCATTAGCTCAGTATTGGAAACACATTAAAGAACCATCTTGCTAGTGTTTCTAATGTTGTGGCATTAGCATTCTAATACAGGTGACAGAAAAAAAACATACAACACATCAGGTGATGGATGGTACAAGAGATAGATAAAAATAAAGCATGGTAAATGGTGTGAGGAGTCCCAGGGTCGACATTGGATTGCTATTTCAAACAGGACCATCAGAAAGGTCTAACTGATAAGGTGAAATTGAGCAGAGCCCTGGAGGAAATGAGGATGCAGCAATTGCCTGTCCTCTGGTCAGAGTCATTGAATATGATGGTCCATTTTTAATCCCCTGCACTACTCATCAAATTTATTCCTCCATCAAAGCCTGCAAAAACTTCTCAAGAAGTTTCAAAGAACTTTTCATCTGAAGGAAAATGGAGTAGCAGTTTTGCTTTAAAAGTGCTGAGATATGAACAGCCCCTCTGGCTGTAAACTTAATGTCTGCAACTTATTGTGTACCCATCTTAGGTAGTAAAATAAATAGACCACATTGCCTGGATACAGACAAAGCTTTGTACATGAAGGCAGAGCATGCAGAAAGCTATCAGGGTCTTATGAAAAAAATGCAATATGTCAGCAAGACAGTTACGAGCTATGTGATCATAGGTAAGTCACTTAAAAATCTCCAAGTCTCAGTTTTTCAGCATGATAAGATAGGGGGTCATCTGCTACACCTTGTATGTTAAGCAGCTGAGGTGTGAAGAAATGATAGATGGGTAACTGTTCATATTCTAAAATGAGCACCCTGAGAGGGCCCTGGACTGGGTGCAGGAGACTCAGAGTTAGAAAGGCTATGGTCTCTCTATATGAGTTGTTGACAACATAGAGGATCAACAGATGTGAATGAAACCATGGCCAAGAGGTCCCTGAAATCAAAAGGATGAACTTTCATTTTTGGCATGTGGCAGGTTACTTACCCTGGAAAAACCTCCTACTTTGTAAGTTTAATAGGCTAAAATAAATTTTAAATTTACCTTTTAAGAGCATCATGGAGCTTAAACAAAGCTCCATGTGCCAAAAAAAAAAAAAAA
>PVKV010028616.1:0-24768 GCA_004027835.1 Alouatta palliata
ACATACCATTCATTAAATACACACACACACACACACACACTCACACACACACATCCACACACACTCTGTTTCCTAATTTCTGTTTTTGTCCTACTCAGTCACCCATAGCACTTTCTATTGTCCACCCGTGGTTCTCAATTGCAAATGACTTTTCTTTCCAGGGGACAGCTGGCAATGTCTGGAGACATTTGTGATTGTTGCCACTGGGAAGATGGTGCGATTGGAGTCCAGTGGTGTAGATATCAGGGACGCTACTAAACACCCCATGGTAAGCAGGACTGCTCTGAACAACCAAAAATTATCTGGTCCAAAGTATCAATGGTTCTGAGGTTGAGAAACTATGTTCTGAGAGCATATGAACAACTGTCTGTAGCAGATTCAGTCATTATTTTTCCACCAACAAATTCTGGTGGCTACCAAGCAAATCAAAAAGCAATAGAAGAGAAAGAAAGAATGTGTGTATTATCTTTCTGATTTCAGGAAGGCAGTGAGTGGACCTTATATGTTGTCACATCTCCTGTCACAGTGACTTGTCATCGTAGGGTAATTAATAAATGTTTAATGATTGAAGACATGAATGAGTGAGTAAATGATTTAGTGAATCAGTTGAAGATGCCACCTGCTCTCTGGCAGGCCTCATCTATGAAGCCTTTCCCTGAGCACTCCACTACTTGTCAAAAAACGAAAGCATTTGAAATATGTGTTCTATGAGTTAATACACTCATATTTTGCTTTTCGAAATTAACTAGTTGAAGTATCTCCTCACTTAGTTTGGGTGCGCTTTCAAAACCATCCATTCATTTCTACATTTGTTACTGGTCAGCAACTATGAGGCATATTGTTGAGCCCTGAGATATTATATTGACTATAGCATGGACTTTGCCTTTGAAAAACTTCTTTCCGGGGGCATGCTAAAAAAAAATGTGGGCCGGGCGCGGTGGCTCACGCCTGTAATAGCACTTTGGGAGGCTGAGGTGGGTGGATCACGAGGTCAAGAGATCGAGACCATCCTGGTCAACATGGTGAAACCCTGTCTCTACTAAAAATACAAAAATTAGCTGGGCATGGTGGCACGTGCCTGTAGTCCCAGCTACTCGGAAGGCTGAGGCGGGAGAATTGCTTGAACCCCGGAGGCAGAGGTTGCGGTGAGCCGAGATTGCGCCATTGCACTCCAGCCTGGGTAACAAGAGCAAAACTCCGTCTCAAAAAAAAAAAAAAATTGTGTATGCCATGAATTATTAAATACGGATCAATGTTTGTGATTATTGGTTATTCTGAAATCATAGCCTCAAACACTGTTTTAAATTTGGAAAAGGGAAAAGACAAACAAGTTTGCTATAATCTTGATTAATACATTTCACTCATGTACTGAAACTCAATATTTAAATTTTACCAATTATCAACAGAAATTTATGGTTTCCAGTATCATTTTGGGGACAAGATGCAAATCTTAACAATTTACTCAGAAAGAAATGAACTGTGAGTTAGGCTGATGTGAGTTGTTGGTATTACATATAAATTTTTGGTACCACAAAATAAGTAGCACTCAGGAAGGCAATTTACTTCTATAGAAGGGTGCATACAGCTCACAGATGGAGCAATGGCGAGCACACACCTGGACAAGGGAGGGGTAGGGGTTCTTATTCCTGACACAGGTAGCCCCTACTCCTGTGTCGTTCCCCTACTGGCCAGGGTTAGACCACACAGTCTAAGCTATTTCTGATTGCCTATTTTAAAGAGAGCAGGGGTATGAGCCGAAGTGGCAGGGTGGGCATTTTGGCGGGAAGGATGGTTATGGGACAGGTCGGAGCAGGTGAGCAGAGGTGACTCAGGTCAAAGCAGGTGACTAGAGCAGGTGACCGAGATGAGTCAGGACAGAGCAGGGGACCAGGGGAACAGATGTGAACTACTGATTAGAGCTGGTGGAAAATGTTGTTTACTGAAACTACAAGGAGGTGAAACTTTAAAATGGAGAATTAAAAAATACCGACATATTGATTCTTTGAAGAGAAACTTGGAGTTCACTATATCTAACACTGGCTTTTACTTTTGCCTTAGTTATCCAATGCAGATATTCTAGAGGATGATTTCTTATGATGCTTGAGTTCTGAGGTGTGAATAGTTAGTGAGGAAATGTTTTCAAATATATTCTGATTCAGACAATTTAAATAAACTGTGTGTATTTGTGGGCATATATATTTGTGCTCTGAATTGTATGAGAAAGTTCCAGCAGTTTTCCCTTTTCTTTAAAAAGCTTTTTAGACTAATAAATATTGAAACCCACACAAATGGATGAAATGTATTTTCTTCATCTTTTCACTAATCCTTCTAAATATAGGATTATGTTTATATTTATAGCCACCCCTGTTTTTTTCTCCATTAGGATTTCCCCCTGCTTCATGAGATTTAGAACTCTTTCTTTAAATTACTGTAGTGTTGATAGTTCTGGTTGAGGGGTAAGGTGAATACTGGGAGCACAGGACTGTTCTTGTCAAGCACATCCTGCGGTAATAGCCAAGCTAGCTTCATCTGCTACAGTGATACTCCATGTATTTGCCTCCTATTTAGGTTTCTGTGAGTGAGGTCCTCTTAGTGACCATATAAGTCAAAGAGGAAAAACTCGATAGCCAATGAAGTCAGTCTGTGCAAATACAACGGAGTGAAGACACACAGCGCCTAATGTCTGGTTTCTCTGGAGCTCGGGGACTAGGTGTGTCCCAGCTGTGACTCATGAACATGGTATTTGTTAAATTAACATACGGAGACTACAGGCTTTATTTGCTGTCCTAGTAGCACCTTTATTCAGCGGAGAACCCGGTTTGCCAAACAGAACTATATAATTCTGAGTATGAAGGAGGCAATCTCTAAATCAAAAGGCTAGAATCTATGTTCATCTCGGTGTACCTACTCTGTTGTAAAACAAGGAGGAATAATTTTCTGTTTATTACTCGTAAGACCTGGACTTAGGGATGCTGAGCTCATCAGTAAAGAATGAAGCCCAAATCAATAATATGTCTTCTATTGCAAAGTGTATTTCCTCCATACGAGTCTTTTTCTCTCTGGTGAAGAATTCAGTGAATATTTGCCCTTTGAGCTGTTACTACATAATCATCACACAGATAAGGTCAGTAGATAAAAGCTGAGTGCATCAAATAACTAATTGAGGCTTCATCCCTCTCCTCTGTGCCTCCAACCAAGGATGTGGTTAAGAAATACAGGGAAAGGAGTCCTCCCCACAGGCTGGTAGGTTATCTTATTGCTCTGAGGGGGCCCTGCCTTCTGTTGCCTTCTTAGTTTGTATTACCCCTAGGGGCAAGGCCTCTAAAGTGAGTTTGTCTATCACTTTCTGGGTGGTAGGAGTCCTGCCAGCTCATGGTGGGAGACTCACAGATGAGGAGGGACCTTGTCAACATCCTAGGGGTGGAAGAAGAGCTCATTCATTAAGCCTTTGGTTTGGAAGCTAAGCATCTAATTAGGATTTTTCTGGTGGAATTACAAGTATTTCTTTTCTAAGTGGTTTAAGACAAAGGAATGGGAACAGGGTAACAATATGATAATTTTTAAACGTATAGTAGCTGCTGAGACTCCGAGGAAAGGAATAGACCAGCAGGACGAATTACTAAGCCCTGGATGTTAAGACTAAAATAAATGGTGAGACTTTATTCCCTGGCTGTCTTAAAGAATATGATAAGCTGTAATTTTTCTGCAATTTGCAAGATAAAGCCAGCCAGGAGGAAATGCACAAGGGATGGTTTCTTCACCTGCCATGAGACAGGCAGTGTGCAATATTGGTCTGGGGAATGCAAAGATAAATTGGACCCAGCCCTTAGCCCTCACATGGCTTCTATTCTACCTGCTGTGGAATTCAATAACTGTTTATTGGCATTCCCTGTTATTATTTTAAAAATACAGGCCAGGCACAGTGGCTCACACCTGTAATCCTAGTACTTTGGGAGGCCGAGGCGGCTGGATCACCTGAGGTCAGGAGTTTGAGATCAACCTGGCCAACATGGTGAAACCTCATCTCTACTAAAAATACAAAAAATTAGCTGGGTGTGGTGGCAGGCACCTGCAATCCCAACTACTTGGGAGGCTGAGGCAGGAGAATTGCTTGAACCTGGGAGGTGGAGGTTACAGTGAGCTGGGATAGTGCCATTGCACTCCAGCCCAGGTGACAGTGCTAGACCCTGCCTCAAAAAAAAATATTAATATCAACAAGCTGAAATTCAGTGCTTGACATTATATATCAAGCTACACACAAATGAAGCTACACACGAGATCTGCTATGCTTTGCAATGTGCCTTTTTAAAGACTCATCTTACCGAGAACATGAGATAAATGCTGTGCTGCAGCCTTGTGGCTGCCCTCCATCCCCAATTTCCTGTCAAAGAGATGTTGACAGGGAGATGGTGAAAGGAGAACACATGACAGCCAACCTTTCATACTGCAGTCAGAGGAAGCTACCGAATTATGTATTTCATCCACTTTCTGCTCAGCGCAATTAGACAGATTGCTTGGGAAAGCATATATGCTGGAGTGACACCAAGAGCAACGTGTCTCAGGGGCTGAATAGAACATGGAGAGACGAGATCCCCGCCTTCAGGAGTTTCAGTTCTCCATGGAACACTGATAACTCCCCCCGAGAATATTGCAGGGGATTTAATTGACAAAACAAGAGGAGGCTCAACAAGTGGGGCAAACTTTCCAAGGCTGGAGGGGAGAAGGAGAAAGGTGAGGGTTTTCTTACCATTTCAGTCGAGACCTATTGATAGTTGAATTTCTATGCTCTACTTGGAAATCCTGAATTCTTAGTGATACAGGAGCTGGAAAGAAACAATTTAGGCAGTTAGTGAGGGAGGGTCCTCAGCAAAGTTTCCCTTTTCATAAAAAGCAACCCTCAAATAATTTTCTTTCCTAACAAAGAGCAGCCTGAAAAATCAAGCTGCAGACACAGATAAGCAAGCTGGAAGCTTGCATAGGTAAATGGCAGCAGCTGTGCCAATAGAAAAGGGCTAACTAGGAGCCAGGCATATCCAACACGGAAGCTCCATCTTCCCTTTTCTTTGTCACCACATGTGCAATAAGGGAATAGACAACGTGGCACCGGCCAGGTAGAGAACACACTTGCATGATAAAAGATTAGGGTGGGATGGCCGGCTTCTTTGAGTGTTCTGTAAATGGAACACCTGGTCCAACCAATCTCTTGCATCCTATGCTAATCAGACACCACCTCCTCAAGCTCATCTATAAAACCAACTGCATCTTGCCATGAACCTGGAAACCTGTCCGGGACCCCTTCCCCTGCACAAGGGAGCTTTCTTCTTTCTTTCGCTTATGAAAGTTCTGCTCTTGAGCTCACTCCTTACATGTCCACATCCTCGATTTCCTTGGTGTAAGACGATGAACCTCGGGTATTTACCTCAGACAATGCCTCTGATTCACTAGTTTGTGTGCAATTTTATAAAGCTCAGCTTAAAAAAAAAATTCAACTGATAAGACCCAAACCTAGGAATTGTAATTCATCAGACAATAGTAAAATAAAGATTTCTGTCAGTTTGGTTATATTCTACCAAGGTTGGTTAAGTGACATATTCTAGGCCAATGCTGACGGTGTGGAAAGAAGTAAGATTGCCTGTTTTAGGAAGTGTAAGTCCACTGGAAAACATCATGAATAAACAGAATTACTAACAGACTAAAAGAAATATATGCTAAATATAGGTGCAATGAGATAAAAATTTTAACCAGCAGATTAAAAAGACTTTTGTAAAGAAAAATTTAAAAAATCTCAAGATCTCCAAACTCCTTACACAAAAGCTAAGGTTAAACCTGGAGGTGGAGTCATTAAACACCTTCTTTCTAATAAAGAGCGGTTACTAGCATTCCTCTTTAGCCAGTCCTCTGGCATCCACAAAGGACTGCCCCACAGATCATTCATAGGGAAATTCTTTTCTGGCCTCCTATAAACAAGGCCATGCCAGTTGTAATTTTAGGTCTGCAACCTAAGTCTAGCTCCTTAAACTAACATCTGATAATATAAAATACAGGCCCATCTTCCCAGGTGCAGAACAAAGATAAGAGACTTACCGATTCTTCCTTTACTCCCCTTTTTCTCTGCAAGCATTCACCTTATCTTATGTAAAACGTAGGTTTATTGGGTATAACTAAAGCCTCCCCAGAATTTAACCATTTCCCTTACTGCCTGCCTTCCCCCCTGCCATTAAGGAAATGTATAAGTAATATACCTCCCAGAAACCCCTTTGGAAAAATAGCCACAGATGTGTCTGTGGCACGCATGCTTTTTCAGCTGTGCCGTAAAATTGGCTTAATAAACCTCATCTGATTGAGACTTTTGCCTCAATCACACTGAGGTTCTCACTCTGTATGGACGAATGGTGTGAAGCCGGAAGGGTGAAGGCAAAAACACACTCAGGTAACAATGGATGGCTCCTACATTGCCCTAAGGGGAGAATAGATCTTGCTTATGAAAGGGAACTTCGTTTTCTTAATACTATGGGGGATTTGAGGATGTGCTTTTTGGAAGCAGAAGCTGAGGCAGCGATGAACATCTTTGCATAGCAGGGAGGAAAGCAATTTTGAGTTGATAGGAAGCAGGGATGCAGGAAGAGGAGAGATGTCTATCAAAGAGAAGATAACGAGAGCGTGGAGGTCAAATGATGCCTCCAACATGGTTTGTGATACAATCTCTCCCTCCTGTCCTCATGAAGACATCTTCATAAAGTAGGCAATGGTTGCTGTGGCTTTTGTGCATCTTTCTGAGGAATTCGAAGTTTTCTCTGTGTTGGTGGAAGGAGAGACTGAGCAAAGTTTACATGGACTCCACACCGCTGATTATTGCCAACATCATCAACTGCGTGCTGTGCAAACAAGCTCCTAACAGGGCTCTGTTCTTTCACCCCACTTCTCCAATGGTCTTTTCTCCACTGAGTAGCCTAAACGAGTTACACCCCAAGTGGAACTGCATACACCTGCTCAGAACTCTTCACTAGCGCTCCTTTCATTTAAACGGAATTCACTTTCCTAACCATGGTCAACAAGTCCCTACTTGATAGGCCCCTGGCTTCCTCTCTGAGTTCATCCCCTGCCATTCCCCTATTTCTTACTCTGCTGCAATCTCATTTTTCTCCTCTTTGTTGTTGAACACTTGAAGTACTTTCTCATGCCGGACATTTGCTTGCGTTTACCGTTTGCTCTGCTGGGATGCTCTTCCTCACGAGGCCCACCGGATTCACATTTTTCTTGCAAGTGTCCTCCCAAGTGTCGTCTTCTCAGTGATCACACACCTGCTTCCCCCTTTCTTAATGAGCACCCTCCACTCTCACTCTCTACTCCCTGACCTGTCCCTTTCCACAGCGTTCATGTGTTTGTTTGCGATCTGATTTTCCCCTGCTAGAACGGAAATCCCATTGGAGCATGGGCTTTGCCAGTTGTGTCATGCTGTGTCTCCAGAGCCTACATTGGTCCCTGACACAAGGCAGGTAATTAATAAACACATATTCAATGAATGAGGTTGTTCAGGGAGTCTTGCTCTCTCACTAGGCTGGAGTGCAGTGGTGTGATCTTGGCCCACTGCAACCTCCGCCTCCTGGGTTCAAGCTCTTCTGTCTCAACCTCCCAAAGTACTGGGATTACAGGCCTGAACCACCATGCCCGATCTGATGTGTTTCATTTTATTTAAGAATTCTTCATAATGGAGGCAGTGTGGAGAGAGTGGGTCTGGCCTCTTCCCTGGGGCTATATAATTGGACTCTGGACAATGGAATTCCAAGCCCAGGGAGCCCTGGGAAGGCTTGTGTGTACACAGTCACCCATGAGGCCTGCCCATCCTCCTGTGCTGTGGTGCTCAGATGGCTCCCTGTACAGGTGACTGACTCAGGGCTCTTTATGCTGGAGACCTAGAGAACAATTTGTTCTTGTGACAACTCAGGGAGCAGAGCAGAGAATGGAATGAGAAGAGAGAGGGAGAAAAGTGGTGGAGCTAAGAAAGGAATATGAAATACATATGATTTCTTAAAGCAGCCAGGTGGTATAGAAATGAGGGAGGGTGGCAGGCGCAATGGCTCACATCTGTAATCCCAACATTCTGGGAGGCTAAGGAGGGCGGATCACCTGAGGTCAGGAGTTCAAGACCACCCTGGCCAACATGGCGAAATCCCGTCTCTACTAAAAAATACAAAAAAGTTAGCCAGGCATGGTGGTGGGTGCTTGTAATCCCAGCTCTTCAGGAGGCTGAGGCAGGAGAATTGCTTGAATCAGGGAGGCAGAGATTACAGTGAGCCAAGATCACGCCACTGCACTCCAGCCGGATGACAGAGTGAGAATGAGTCTCAAAAATAAAAAAATAAAAAAAAATGGGGGTTGGGGTAATTTTCACCCACTTCTCCACTAGAGGCTTCCCCTAACCCCCTCTTCTTTTTACTTGAGTCACCCATTATGAGAAGAAACAGAGCAGTTGCTTAGACCTTTTTCTTACTGGCTCAGAGATGCTTGGGCCACAACTTTAAATATAGAAAATGAGAAACTACAACTGATGTGTGAGACAATGATAAAGTGAATGGCTACTAATTCTTGAGTGCCTCCACTTCTAAAGCTCAGTAGAGTGCCCTTCCCATATGTTATTTCCAATCCTTACAACAGCGTTAGAAGCGGGGGATTATCCCATTTTACATATAAAGAAATTGAGTCCTGGGAAGCACCAAATGAATCTAGATCTCTCTGTTGCCTGGAAGCATTCCTCTTTGCATTTCCCTCTCCCAGAAGCTCACGTGCAGCCTTGAACAGAGTTAATAGTTGCTGTAAGCAGTGATGAATTGAAGGAAAGGTAGAAAAGCTTTGAGGATGAGATTCTAATTATCTGTGACAATGTAACACTGTGCGACCCTGTACTTTAATCTGCCCGGCAGATTGGAGTTGAGGAAGAGGAGCCAGGTGGCAACAGGATGGAGTCGTAGGCATGCATTATTCCCTACCTTACCTCAACCTCCATGTTAGAATGACATGTTTAACTATGTGGTTAAAATGTGTGAACTTTCAGCTGTAAGAAGACTGGTTTCTTTGGGGAATGAGGTTGGGCTGTTAGAATTACAAAGGAGGCTATGCAGCCAGCGCTGAAGTCAGTTGATGGGAAAAAAGAGGGTTGAAGAAACTATCTCAAAATAAGGAGTCTGCGAGAAGCAAAGATCTGTTCTAAAACCAACTCTTGATTACTCATCATGCAGTGGCCCAGAACAGAAAAAGGCAGGGTCCATAAAATTGCAAAAGAAATCTCAAAATCTCATTTTAATTTTAAATTTCCTCCAGAAAATGTGTTTGGAAGGCTGCTAAAAAGCAGCTACGTTCATAACTTCTATTTTACCCTCCTTCTGTATTTTTCCTCTCCCTTCCTTAACACAAAAATGGACAATCCTTACAGTAGCATTTTTTTCCCATCAGCTGACTAGAGGGAGCTGAGATTATTCCGAGCTTTATCTGTAGAATGATCAAGGTTTGGCTGCAATTTTGGGTGAGGGGGGCAGCCTATTCTCCAGTGTTTTGTGCATGGCTGAAGGCAGTCTGCTAATAGGTGAGCACATAAGGAGCTTGCTAATTTGTTCATGAGAATATCTGTCAACCAAACAGCCCGCCACACAAGAACTTCCCCAGGCTTCAGAGCCAAGAAGTCAAAACAAACATCAGTGGGGCCCATGGATTTGGGTCACTGAGATAAAAGGGAAAAAAATTTATTTTGGTGTCTGGCTTGTGCTGTCCCATCCCAGGCTGTGAGTGTTGGCTTTGACTGCTAGGAAACCAAGCAGCCAGCCATAGTTCCTGGGCAAGTGGACCCAATCATTTACATGTCCCTTACTTCTTTTAAATCTCTGAACCATTCATTTATCCTTCTCAGCTGATTTCCTCTGTAACTCTAAAAGTTGGGTCTGAAGGGAGTTTAGAGTGACTCTGAAGAATCTCAGGTGCATAAGACTATCAAGGACTTTGCTATTACTTTGAATGTAAAAAAAAATACTTTTGTTAATGCAGCTGATAAACCCTTGGTAGGCTGGACTGAATAACCCAGAAACTCCCAACATCTAAGGTCTAACACTTTCACCTACTTGGGTTCTTATCTCACTGTCACCGCCTATTTATCTTCCATTCAGCAACAAGCTCCTTGAGACCTGGTATCCCAGCACCAGGCACAGCTCTTGGCAAATAGTAGGAGCTCAACAAATATTTAGTGAGTATATGGAATGAGATTGGGCAGATTCCCATGATGTCACCCCAAAAGGTTGCCCAAGTAGGCAGATCCTCCGAAGCATTCTAGAAGGCTAAACAAGAACCTTGGGGCAGGAACTGTATCTCATTCATCCTTGTATCCTGGAGCACAGTGTTTGCTTAAGAATGAATGAAGGCCTGTCATTGCTCAAGGGATGGAGTGGGTGGGTGATTCCTTTTAGGATAGTCTCACCCTATCCTCAGCTCGCAAGGTCCTCAGGAGACCCTGCATAGGAATGGGTTAGAGAGGCCCAGTTGTTGGTAAAAACCTCCAGAGGGATCAGAATGGGGGCACTTCCCTCAGACCATGCTCTTATTTCTAAGCTGCTGGCAACACAAGCGGACTTGAGAAGGTAGCCAGTGGGGCAAAATTCCCAGACTCTGTTAGCCAGAAGGAGACAGAAATAACAGGAACAGGAGTAATGGCTTTAACAATTATACTTTATTATGACTGCAAGAAAACCACCCAGGAAACACATGCCTGACTGTTCATAACTACAAAAACAGGAAATGGACAAAATGTATGATAAGAGGAAGGATAAATGATTAGCTTAAGGGAAAAATAGGCCCAAGGCTCATAAATGTACCATGAGTTTACCTTACCTAAGACCATTCATTAAAAACAAATTCAGTATGGACTTAAGTGTTAAATATGAAAACTAAAAACATGCAAGAACAACAACAAAATATAAGAGAATCTTTTTTTTCTGATCTCTTCAATGGGAAAACATTTGAAGCACAAAAGCAAAAGCAGAAAGCTAATTTAAAAAGAACATTTATGTTTTATGAAATATACAGAGAAAGTTTCATTTCCTTCTTTAAGCTTCCATCTCCATATTTTGAACCATAACATGCGTCTCTTGAAATCAAGAATACAACATCCTTTTAATTTAAACCAAAGTGGGATAAAAAGGTGTACACTTATTCCATAACATCTCACATCATCACCCAGGCAAAACCACTGGAGTCACTAGGGTGCCCCTTTAGGTGCACTTTTTTAAAAAATTTTATTTTTGCTTGCTATTAAATTCCCACCCTACCTTCAAAAGTTTGCATACAGGGCCAGGCGCGGTGAGTCACACCTGTAATCCCAGCACTTTGGGAGGGGCCAAGGCGGGTGGATCACAAGGTTAGGAGACAGAGACCATCTTGGCCAATGTGGTGAAACCCTGTCTCTACTAAAAATACAAAAATTAGCCAGGCATGGTGATATGCACCTGTAGTCCCAGCTACCTGGGAGGCTGAGGCAGGAGAATCACTTGAATCCAGGAGGTGGAGGTTGCTGTGAGCCAAGATCACAGCACTGCACTCCAGCCTGGGTGACAGAGCAAGATCTCATCTTAAAAAAAAAAAAGTTTGCATACAGTTGTAGGTGGAGGACTAAGGAGGGCTAAGCAGGTACACAGCACAGTTTATTACCAATTTGCCACAATTTATCTGGTCCTGGAGTTCATCAAGGAATGATCTACATTCTGAGATGCTCCCTCTCCTCATGTTTAAGTATTTGTGTCTTGAAAGAAATTCCTACCTTTGTTGAACTCATCTTCCTCTTGTGTTTTACGTGTGTGTCTTTCTCTTTTTTCATTTGTTCTAAACTCACAGTGAATTCTGGCTACCCATAGTCTCAGTCTGGTGTCCCACTTGGTGTGTGCGCACACACCACACACACGCACCACACACACACACATACACACACACACACACACACACACACACTGCTTCAGCTACCTTTGTTATACCTGGAAAACCTATTACACTTTTCCACCTTCATTCTGTTTTCTCTGCTTAGATTTTTCTTTTTTTCTTTTTTCATTCTAGCAAACTCTGCTCCTTCTTTAAGCACCAACTCAAAAGCTCTTTTGTGCACAATCAAGGCTTTCCTGATGCCCTTGGTGAGAGGCAGCTCCCCTCCCCTCAGCCCTAGCCACAGTGTATCCAGATGCCCACTGTTGCATTGCAGCACATGGGCCTGTTAACTGTGTTGGCTCCTGGAGGGCTGAGGCCGCGTTCAATGCCATGTCCAATTCAGCTTTGTATCCCCAACATCTTATACAGTGCCTAACACAGAATAGATAAACACTTGTTTTATAAATGAATCAATGAATGACATTGTGAATGGTGAAATAAAAACTGGTTGCTATATTTCTCCTTGAAACTGTCTCTAACTCCTTGAGGCAGATTATCAAACCATTATCCCTTAGCAATTTTGTCTTTGAGAGAAATAATCCCCACCCCAAATCATATTTGTTTTATGTCTCATTTTTCAACTTGTTGTATATTGGAATCTGATATGCCTGGCATCTGAAGCATAAGATTTACCATAAGGAAGGTCAGGGAAAATTCTAGCCTTTGGGTTCTACTTCTCGTTTTTGTATATTTAAAGTTTCGGATACATCAAGTTATTTGGGAGTGAATAATACAACTTGAGAGGTTTCACTTATTTGCCTGAATTAGTATATTTATTTCTATGACCATTATTATATTACTCCTTTAATTCCAAACAGCAACCAGAAAGCTCCCAGGCAGCTATTATGGTTTTAGTAACTTATTTACTTAACCACAGAAATTGGCCCACTGTATGCTAATAGGCTGCTAGGTTTGCTTCCTTTCTGGAAGACCCCATGTGAAGTCTCAATCAGGAATTTTTTGCAGGGTGAGGGCCATCAGAGGGGAAGGGCCAGTCTGAAAGGGCCAGTTTACCAGCTAGCTAGTGATCAATGTGTAACTTTGATCAAGGGTTATCCTGGAACACTCGGCTGAGTATTTGTCATCTATTATCTCAGATTCATTTTTCACAGCAGCCTTGTAATACATTTATTATTATTTTAAAGATATCATTATTATTTCCAGGTAATGAATGAGCACCTAAGAGGAGTTAGATCATGTGCCGTAGCTGGCCTAAACTGCTACATGGAGAGGTGCAGCCAAAGCTCTGCAGAGCCCAAAGCCCTCCTTGTCTTCATTAGACCCGCTTAATCTCATGAGAGTAGAAATTCCACAAGCCACAGGGAGTGATACTGGCTTTTTATCAGCCCTTTAAGGCTCTTTAAAAACTGTACTTAACAATGAGAAAACAAATCTGGACTTCCAGGGTTTCCCTTTGGTAGACTGCTCAACGGAGCTTCTTAAGGGTTACTCATTCTGCCGGTGGGGCCACATCTCAAAGGCTGGCCGAGCACACAAAGAGGGAGGTTTGAGCTGGTGCCAGTCTCATCCAAGGTCACCTGCACTGGGAAGGGGGCGCAGATCTGTCCGATTCTGCAATTCACTCAGGGCTTTTCTTTCCAACAGCCCAGATTTTTCAACGGACCCATTTGCAGAACAGCAAAGACGGAAGGCCAATTCTTCCTGTCTTTGCTGCTCTGAAAAGTTCCTTATTTGTAGGTTTCTCTTTTTGTTTGCTTATTTGAGATGGAATAAAGAAAGGCCTCCGTTTAGACTTACCAGCCAGTGGGTCAAAAGAGGTAAAGTGACCCCTTTCCTTGCAGAGTCCTCCAAGGCAGAGCCTGGCTGAGGGCTGACTTCATCTCAGATACCTACGGACAAACAGAGGAGGAGTTTTAAACTAGTAGCCATAACAAAAGAGCAAACAGAGAAGCAGCTGAAAGCCAAGAAAGCACTGAAAACTGCTTCTGCTGTCATGCAACCCTGCTGGCCTTAAACCTAGAAGACTCCAGAAACAGTCCTTGAAGCCACAGTAGGCCACTAAAGCCCACCCACTCAGCACCAGGCCAGAAAGATGACCCTCAATACAGTGGGGAAGAAGTCAGGGTTGACCTCCACACCTTCATCCCACACCCTCACCTAAGCAGTGTTTTGGTATCAGTTGCCAGCTGATAAGGGCTTTCCCTTATTTCTTTCAGCAGGGAAAATTGGCCTTCTAACAGGTGAAATAGGGAAATCCTCCAGTACCAACTTACTGTTGAATGTTTATTTCCTCTTGTGTGGTTCTATTTCACATTATTTTCTCTTCTCCATTATAATCGATGAATTACTTAAGCATGCACTAATGAGGCCCTTTTCATTCCAGACACTCAAATGGCAACTCTGGCTACCCATGCTGGTTTCTCCTAACTTCTTCACCCAGGTAGCTCCTGGTTTGAGTCAAACAACACTCAGAGATTTGTGGGCTATTCAAGCTCAAAGAAACAGTACAGAATGACAATATCAATAATAACTAACATTTATCGGATGCTTACGATGAGCCAAGACTTTTGCAATGTTTTTATGTGTATTTTATAATTTTATTTAAACTTCATCATAGTCCTAATTATCTCTATTCAATGGAGAAGTGGGCTGGAAAGGAGTTAAAAACTTTCCCACGCCCGTTCTTCCAGCCCATTGTGGCAGAATCATTGCTTAACACTTTGCCCTCTCAACTTAACAGAAGCATGGGGAAGATGGATGATGCCTAAGGTCACACGGAGAGTTACTACCACTTGCTTCTGTTGTAAATTGACTGATTGGGGTCCAAACGTCTGTGACTTTAAAGCAATGAAAGTATGTACATTCACGTGTTGCTTAAGGATAGGGATACATTCTGCGAAATGTGTCCAGGAGTGACTTCATTGTCATGCAAGTAACATAGCAATCGACATAGCATGTTGATTTTTAATATTGATTTTTGTTGTTTACTATTGATTTTTACTATTGATATGTGCTATTGATTTTTACAATTGATTTGTTGTTTACTATTGATTTTACTGTATAATCAACATAGCATGTTGACTTTTACTGTTTTTGTTGTTTACTGTTGATTTTTGCTATTGATTTACTGTTGACTTTTACTATTTACATTTACATGACGACAGTATATAGGTGATCCTTTAGGCAATTAGGGCACAATGGTAAGGATTTGTGTATCTAAACATAGAAAAGGTACAGTAAAAATATGGTGTTAAGATCTTACAGGACTCGCGTATATGCAGTCGGTCAGTCGTTGACTAATGTCATTATGTGGCATCTGACTGTATTTAGAATAATGGGGTTTAGGTTGATATTAAGAGGCCGTAGATACTGTCCGACTCCTGAAATCAGATTACCTAGGTAATTCTTTCAAAACTGTTGCTGTGTGGGAAACTGATTTGCAAAGCTGATGATGCAGGCGGCATTCCAACATGCATTCATGCACACTGCACTTACTCGTGATGAAGTTAATAAATCGGGCTTCATCCTCTTTCCTCTGGTGGTGTTTCCTTCAACGCCCGCTTTAGCCACGGTCTGCTAAGAACACGTTTGCCTTTGCTCCTACTTCCCATGCCTGTAAGGGAAATGTAGTCTTTGTTGGTTCACACCTGGCTTTTGTGACATAAAATGGGGAAAAGTAAGTTGAGAATGAATGTTTAAAGGGTAAGAGGTTCATGGACAGCAGCAGGTAGAAGATAGCTGGAGAGAAGAGGGCAGGGATTTTAAGAAGGGTTTCTGAGGGATATGAATTAGATCTTCCTTAGAAGTTTCTCAAGAAACACAGTAATGATTGCAGTGAGTTTTCAATATTTGCTCGTGGATATCCAGCGTTTCTCTGACTAAGAGAGCAAGTCAGGAATAGGCCAAATGGAGCCCTGGCTTTTATATGAGTTGCACATTCATTTTACAAGAATTTAGTGAACACCTGTTTTGTCCTAAGGATGCAGAGATAAACAAGGGAAAAGCTGTACCATTAACAATCTTACAGACAGGTGGGTGTCTACCTTTCTACCTGGAATGATTGCTAGACCTTTGCCCATCTCGGCTGTGTGCCCAGTGGATCTGCACCCAATAGGAAATAAAACATGTCAAAACAAATTCAAGGGCTTTGGTTTGGGAGGGGTAGACTGCAACCCATAATGTTGAGAGTGAACTGAAAGACAACTTAATTTGACCCCTGCATTTAACAAATAAGGAACCAAAGCTCAGAGATTAAAGTGACATAGCCAGGCTCCTGGAGCAGCAGAATCCCAAGAGAATCAAGAGAGGGGCCCTAATGCTTTTGAGACTTCCTCTGCCTCCTCTCCCATGGGCTTCTTAAGCATTACTGGGCTAAATCTGGGGACCCCTGCATGGAATCCCATTTCACTGATTCATACTGAGAGTTAAAGGGATTGTCAGGGGCTGTGAGAGCATCTAGGTAGAGGCTAGAGGCTGACGGACCACTGCACGTTGCCATAGTAAATGCCTGTGATTCAAGTCATAGCCTTCACCTGGGGCGGAGGTCAGGTCCTCTTGCCAGCTCTGAAGTCCTGTTTTCCCTTGGATTCTGGCATTGGTGTCCCTCTCAGCTGGCCAGTGGGCTGTGGTCATCCAGTGCTACCTTTTGTGGAGGGGACAGGGACAGAGGGCTAAAGAGCCTCCATGCTTTTCTGGAGACTACTTTCTGCCTCTCTCCGTAGCCTCCTCAGAGGGCGCCTCACACACTGGTTGGACATTGACACTTGGGAAGATCAAAGGTTTATCAGTTCATTCTGATAATTTATCAGCTGTTTGGGTTTGTCTGGGTGGGGAAAGAAAGGACAGTTCTGCTTGAGGTGCCACCAAAATGCTGCCTGAGTGGCAGTGGAGCTAGGGAGGCTGGGCGGCTAGATGTGATCCCACCTGGACTGTTCGCCAGTGGTGTCGCTCTGATGTCTGATTTATTTGTGCGTTTGGCAGATGGGAAGGAGGAATTCCACTGGGTGATAAATTGTCTGCACTGACCTATCTCTGTCAGTAGTAAGCCTGCCTGCCACCCACCCCACCCCTGACACTGCACCAAAGCAGTTCAGTCTCTTAGAGTACATTGTCAAGAGGAGAAGAATTGGGATGAGAGCAGATTATATTGTCACCAGTGAGTCCTCAGGGTTGTGGGTCTGTGGAGGCCCGGCCGCTAGAGGGGATAAGCAGTGCTTTCCTTTCTTGCTTTCCATCAGTTACAGAGTCCCTTCGCTGTGCGGCCTCCAGAACTGTTGAGCAGGATGAGGTGAAGGAGGCAGCCGAGGCCTGGGTCTGGCCCTGGGTTCTGGTCACCTCCACTGACAACTCAGGGGCAAATGGTTCCCTGGGCCATCATGGATGACTGTGATCCCAGCCTCTCCTACTGCCCTCCCAGAAATGCAAGCCGCGCCATGAATTTCCTGCATGGCCTGGGACACTTGGATACTTCTCTGACACTCCATTTCCCCATTGATCAATAATTATCTCTGTCCAGTCATAACAGACCCTTTTGGTCTCCACATCAATAGGTGGTTGCTGTCAGTCCCTGCCTCCACTCCATGTTGGAATTTCTGGGCACTTTTATTGAAAATATGTGTTCCTGGACGCCATGCCAAGAAATTCTGACTTAATGGTACTGAGGTGGGCTCATGTATCCAAATTTTTAACAAACGCCCCCCACCGATGATATTTTAATGCATTTCTTTTTTCTAAATCCATGGCATGGTGGTAAGTTAAAACATTTGGTACTAGATCAAGTAATTTCTTGTCTAATGATTTCACTCACGTGAAGCCGGTCTGCTTTGACCAGTATGAAAACAGCATAACAGCCAACACTTTATGTTTTTTACTTTTACAAAAATTATCCTACAGTGGAGATTGGGAGGGGGCAGGAGGGAACTTTCTGGGGTGACAGATATATTAGGTGTGTAAGTTTACACTGATGTATGCATTTGTCAAAATGCATTGAATTATAACACTGAGATCTGTGCATTTCATAGTATCTAAATTATACCTTAATTAAATGAATTAAATTTAAGAAGAAAAACAGCAAAAACACCAAGTCAAAATTCCCCTACATACAGATAACACAAAGGGATTCAGCATGAATAAGAAATGCTTCATTTGAGGGATGCTGTCAGCGACATTAGAAAAGGCTCTGTCACTAACAACTTGTTTCTAAAGTCTTTCCCACCCTTCCTGCCAAGAGGGAAGGCAAAGCCAATTGTAGATTCAGCAGGTGGAGTGGAACAGGCAGAGATGCTGGAAAGCATTGGAGCAGCTGGCCTGGAGAAGCTGTATCTGCCCTGTTTTAGGGCAGCCTGTGCTAAAAAAGCCTGAGGCTGAAACATGTGGTCTGTAAACAAGCTACCCACAGTACCTTTCCCCTCTGCCCCTCCCTCCACTCTCACTGGGACGAAGCTGTGAAGACGGCTTGTCTTCATTCCAGACATTTCCCTAAACCTGCTTCCATAAATTAAAACGTGCACTCATTCATTCCACATTAATTAAGCATCTCTGTAGCAGGCACTGGAATGGCTGAGATGAGTGACTTGCCATTTCTGTCCTCAGACCCTCACAGTCAAATGAGGGGTCAGCTAAATCAATGTACAATCTCAGGACAGAATGTGAACTGTCTCTCCCAGGTCCAGTGAGCCTGTGACCCCGGAGGAGGGGCACATCTCTCACTGCAGAGTGTGGGGGTACCTGAGATACTGAGAAGAGGCAGTTGATGGGAAAGGAGAACGTTCTAGAATGGAAGAGGGAGTGGCATTGTTTTATTTGGGGAAGTGGTGAAAAGAGAGGCTTAGAAAAGGGCTAGACCAGGAATTATATTACATATTGAGGAGTTTGGACTTTATCCTGAAATAAAAAGTCCTGTTTTATTTATTTATTTAATACAGGAGTGACAAGCTTTGTATTTTGTTTTCGTCTCTTCTTTTTGACCTAAGGAAGTACATGGCAATTTCCACCATCCCCGTTCCCACCCTACAAGGGCCCCAAGTCTAGGACTGGACATTCCTGGGTGCCACCTCCTTCTCCACTCCTCCTCCAGCAATGGGGAAGCTGGAAGCTCTGCATGTGGACCCCAGGTTCTTCAAGTATCAGCTGAGTATCCGAGTCCTTATCTTCTAATTATACCTGGAACTCTTAAACTTCTCACCACTTCTAATGACTTCTATGCAGCCTTGTAAAATAATAGGTTCCGCCTATTAACCAGCTGCAATGGCACAGTAGCTTCACACCCATCCTGAGGTGGTTTGTCTGGCGACCTCAACTGCACCAGAGCTGAGAATACGAACATTCCCAGATGTATAGAGTCAGTGATATTAAATCTGCACACTAAACAGTGTTGTGAGGTACTCAGTTACTCAACCCTTTACTTGAAGGCTCAGTAAAACTCATGTGAAACACAATTTGAACAAGCCTGGTATTTTCCATTTTCAGCCCATTCAGGTGGATTAGAAGTGACAGCTGAAAGTGAGGGAAAGACCCACTCCAAGTGAGCAGGCAGGGGAATTCAGGAGCATCACCTGCAGCCGCTGAGGACAGAGACAAAGGTCTCAGTACCTCCCTTTTGCCCTGGGGGCATTTATCCCCAGTGGAGCAAAAGTTGTCTTGTTCCAATGAAATAATCATTTTAATAGTCATCATGTAAAGACTACACATATTTGGTTCTCTAGTTAATAAGGGAGGAAACTGCAATACTGTTTAGAAAAGCAAATATCAAAATGATTATAATGCTTTGGGGAGTACGTGGCAGTTGTCTGGAAATTTTATTTTCAATGAACAAAATGTATTTGTTTGTGGATTACGCTGTCTGAGGTGAGGTAGCCAAAATGGCCCTTCCAGCTAGCTACTTAGGATAACCAAAGGCAATTCTAAACCTTTCCATTCCTACAATATCAACCGCTCTCCACGGATAGCAAAATGTTTAGAGACGGCTCCTTTTTAAACCCTTTGGACACTAAGAGTGAGTGATGCTCAGTGAGGTTGAGACTCACGGGTCTTTCCCAAGACCTGGAAGATGGCACCCATTTCCTCCCTGCCCCTTGGGACTGCATTAGGAATGGTTGTGTCTCTGGGTTAGCTGTCCAGCAACTACTCTTAAACCAAGGAGATGTGACGGATGGATCCTATGTGCATTCGCATCCAGGGAAGTGAGACAGCCAGCTATTTCTGATGGAAATTCCTGTGCAAATTGTTGCAATGAGTCCCGTTATGTAAAAGATACGTAGTTGGTCACAGTTCCTGCTGGTGTGCAAATTTGTAGGGCTAACATATTTCCAGCGGAAGAGAGCAAGACCGCGGGAATGTCTGTGATATGAATGCAATGTTCCTGGCATGCACAGCCTCAGCAGTCTGCGAACTGGGGTGGATGTTTTACTTTGCCCTATTTTCCATTCACCTGCTTTGCTAACCTGCCAGCCAGCTGGCATTTCCACAGCCTCCCTGTTGTCAACTGGAACTGGGGATGTGTTTGGCTTATTACTGATTGTAACTAATCATTAACTCTGCAGGGTAGATTATGGTTTTATGTTAATAGCATTGCAGGGGACTTTGAGATACCGCAGCTTGGTCGGACCTTTTGAGGCTCCCAGGAATGCAAGACCTGCGCAGTGGCCCCAGACTGGGACTGTCCTGATTTCCTGAGCAAAGGCCTTTACCATGGAGGGCAGGGAGGGCACCCTGCCCTCAGTCTGGCTTCCTGATCTAACACCAGGAACCTCAAGAAGCCAAAATCCTTCAGGCGACAAGGTTCAGGTTTCACATAGGCTGTCCTGTTTAGTGCAAATAAACAGCCCATTCATGTCTATTTTGGAGCATGCCTCTGGAATGCCCGGGGGCAACTGCCATCTGTTGTGCAATGCTTGTCGTGGAGAATTAGGAAAGAACAATTCTAGAAAGGTGTCCAAAGTCAGTTAGCTGAGACTGGGTATTGAGAGTCCCTTTGGGATGCACTCCACATGGACTCTGGGAGGTAGAGAGGAGGTTGGGGATGGAAGGTAGGGAGAGATGTAGACGAGAGGGTCTAAAGTGAGACAGCTGCCTGCTCTTTATCCTTGAACAGGGAGTATTTCAGCAAAAGAGGACAGTATCCAGGCCCGTGATACCTCTCTAGAGGTCTAAGGGACATGCTTCATCCTGAGCTGTTGCTATCAGAAACAGCCTGAGTGAGGGAAGCAGGAATGAACTCTTTCCTAGGAAGCTTGATGCCCTTGAGTGCACATGCCACCTGAGGCATACAGCAAAGATCACTGTCTAGAAATTCTCAACTTGTTCAAAATTTCTATGCATCCCATGCTAATTAATATAAAAGGCACCAGACTGGCGGTAAGCATCACTGTGAAACTGGTGCACCTTTCAACAGCCTCGGCCCCACGTTTTGTCCATCCGTCTACCCTGCTGGCCACCTCTCCATCCCCTCTCTCCGTTGCTCAGGGTTGCTTCTTTATCTCTTCCGCAATCTACCATCTCCAATCAGAGCTAAGACTGACCATGAGAAAAAAGCCTAAGCTAAATCCACTTGCGCTAATAAGGTCAGTATGTTATCCCTTCCAATAACATGGGCATGATGATTACGTTCATCAAGGGAAAAAATGATTTTGTTGTTGTTTGAGACAGAGTCTCACTCTATTACCCAAACTGGAGTGCAGTGGCGCCATCCTAGCTCCTGCAGCTTCGGCCTCCCAGGCCCAAGTGATCCTCCTGCCTCAGCCTCCAGAGTAGCTGGGACCATGCCCAGCTAATTTTTAAATTTATTGTGTAGAGACCAGATCCCACTGTGTTGGCCAGGCTGATCTCCAACTCCTGGACTCAAGTAATCCTTCTGCCTCAGCTTCCCAAAGTGCTGGGATCACATGAGTAAGTCACCACTCCCAGCTGGAAAGAAGTTTCATCAATGTTATGAGGGAAGTGAAACAATGATTGAGCACCTATTATGAGCCAGGTATCATGCTGAGCACATAATCCAATTTAACCTTCAAAAACAACTCTACAAGGAGGCAGTTTTATATTCATCTTACCAAGGAGGAAAATGAGAGTAACTTCTCTTGAGGCACATGATGGCTTCAGCCTGAAATGGCTTCTGGACTGGATGGTAGGCCCTATGGGTCACCAGAATCCAGGATTATATGGAGGTATCTCAGAGCTAGTACCAGGAAACAGGGCACACTGAGCAAGTGAGACTCAATAAAGAATCCAGGCATTTTCCCCCAGCTTCGGCCAGAGCAGGGCTGCTTGTATACATTTTCAACATTGGATTCCAGGAAAGCTTCTGTATTTAGAGTTCAACTTGGCCGGGCATGGTGATGCATGACTATAATCCCAGCACTTCGAAAGGCTGAGGCAGGGGGATGGCTTTAGCCCCGGAGTTTGAGACCAGCCTGGGCAACATAGGGAAACTCCCCCTCTCTATTATTATTATTATTATTATTTTCAAGTCCAGCTTAAATAAAAATATCTTGTTTCAAAATAGCTTCCTTGGCAAACAGGATCTTTGGAAGGGATTTAAGCAGGGTGTAACATGTCATATTCACTTTTTGAAATATTGCCCAGAGACTGCATAGAAAATAGATTGAGCTTGAAAACGATTCTCCAAAGGAGAGTCATAGAGGACCTGAACTAGGCGGTAGCAGAGGTATGGAGACAAGTGGACAGCTGCGAGACATGCCAACGAGGACGACCTTCTAGACCCCAGTGACTCCAAGCATGGTCTCCGGGCCAACAGCCTCAGCATCACTTGGTAGATTGTGAGAAATGCAAATTCTCAGGCACCAACCCAGTTATACCAAATAAAAATCTGTGTTTGGACAAGATCCCCAAGGGGTCCATAAGCCCCTTAAACTTTAGAAACATTGCTTTCAGACCACTTGGCTGGGAGAGGCATGGAGGAAGGAATGTACAATGACTCTGACCCTGTGTTCAAGCATCATAAATGGGTGAGCCCCTCTAGAACAACAATGCATGGGACCTTTCTTTGAGAAGACGGCTTTCCCTTCAACAGCTCAGTGAGTATGGTGAGGACATTCTGATGCCATGACCTCTCCCTAAACAGCTGGCAATCATGGCATAGTTTGTTGGTAAAATGCCATTTGCTTTCTCTCATTATACAGCAGGTCTTCAAATAATGTTACAATGTTGATGAGGAAAAAATATATATTGATTCCTGGCCAAGGCCACGATCTGTGTGGAGTTTGCAAGCTCTCTCCACATCGGTGTGGGTTTTCTCCAGGTGTTCCAGTTTCCTTCCACTTTCCAAAGCTGTGTCTGTTAGGTGAATTGGCATGTTTACACTGCCGCAGTGTGAGTGAGTGTGGGGGCGTGTGTGAGCTGTGAGTGTGTCCTGTGATGGGATGGTGTCTTATCAGGGCTGGTTCCTGCCTTTTGCCATGAGCTTCTGGGGCAGGCTTAGCCACGTACAACCCTGAACTGGAAGAAATAGGTAAATAATTGTCTTACTTAATTTTATTTATCTTTCTTAATTGTATGTGTAACCCACACTTATTTTCATGTTTAATATAAAAAGTATGTTGTTCTAAACATAACTCTCTTTTATATCAATTATCCTAAGTCCACACTGGTTTCATTGTACTTTCTATGTCATTTCACTTTGTCATGGTTTCTGAGAACCTATCAGTAGGGAGGACTTACTGTACTCTCCTTTTCTCTGTTGGGGTGAATTTCTTCAACGATCCAGGACCACCTTCCCCACTTTTGACTGTCCTACTGAACTGGCCTGTTGTAAACCTTTTATGCCTGGGCTATTCTTGACTTTCTTTTTCTCTCCCTTAACACTTTCTTGTCTAATGTTTTATTCTTTCTGGGTTTGCTAATTTAAGCTAAAATACTGATGGCTAATAAAGCTCATATATTTTATCTCTTCAAAGAAAGATTTTAGTATTAAAAGAGACTGTTCCTAGGCCGGGTGCCGTGGCTCATGCCTGTAATCCCAGCACTTTGGGAGGCCAAGGTGCGCAGATCGTTTGAAGTTAGTTCAAGACCAGTCTGGCCAACATGGTAAAACCCTATCTCTACTAAAAATACAAAAATTAGCTGGACATGGTGGTGCATGCCTGTAATCCCAGCTACTCAGGAAGCTGAGGCAGGAGAATTGCTTGAACCTGGGAGGCAGAGGTTGCGGTGAGCCAAGATTGCACCACTGTACTCCAGCCTGGATGACAGAGCAAGACTCCATCTCAAAAAAAAAAAAAAAAAAAAAAAAAAAAGGGAGACTGTTTCTTATCTCAAGGAGGACATCAGAGATGGGATTGTTTTAAGCATCCAGTCAATGAAGAAACATTCAAAGGCACAGGGTCTTTAAGATCCCCTCAACTAGATGACATTTTCTCCTGTTGTTCTTCTGCGTATAACTGTTTTGATTTCAAGAAATGATATTCACTCCTATCTGCCTTGCCTTGCCTTTTCCTTCCTTTCCTTTCCTTTCCTTTCCTTTCCTTTCCTTTCCTTTCCTTTCCTTTCCTTTCCTTTCCTTTTTCCTTTCCTTTTTCCTTTCCTTTTTCCTTTCCTTTTTCCTTTCCTTTTTCCTTTCCTTTTTCCTTTCCTTTTTCCTTTCCTTTCCTTTCCTTTCCTTTCCTGATAGGGCCTCACTTTGTTGCCCAGGCTGGAGTGCGGTGGTGCAATCTAAGCTCACTGCAACCTCTGCTTCCATGGGCTCAAGTGATCCTCCTGCCTTAGCTTCCTGAGTAGCTCAGACTACAGACATGTGACACCAAGCTCAGCTAATTTTTTTGTTGTTGTTGTTGTAGTAGAGAAAGGGTCTCACTGTATTGCTCAGGCTAGTCTAAAACTCCTGGGCTCAGGCAATCAGCC
>PVKV010028617.1:0-24760 GCA_004027835.1 Alouatta palliata
TGTGAGTCCCTCAGGCCTGGGGTGGGGTCTGGTCGGTGTGAGTCCCTCAGGCCTGGGGTGGGGCCTGGTCGGCGAAATGTCTGAAAGTCAGATGCTGCACAGCACTGCACACCTGGGCGGCCCCTGGGGGAGGCCGGGCTGGAGATGCCGCCACAGGTGTCAGGGGTGGGTGCAGAGCATGGGCTGTTAGTGTGTGCGATTGTACAGTGCTGTGTGACTATGCATGAGAGCAGCTCTGTTGATGAGTGTGAGTGTGGAATGTGCATCTGTGTCAGATGCTGTGAGCGAGTGTGTAGCAGTGTGTGTGTCTGCGAATGTGGCTGTGGAAGTCTGTGTGGCTGCATCAATGAAGGGTGTGTGTGGATGGGTTCCGTGGAACTTGAGTGTCGTGTGCTTGCGAGTGTGTGATGTGTGTGTGTGTGTGTGTGTGTGTGCACACACTTGTGTGCCTGGCCTCCCCCTTTCACCCTCCCTGGTCTCTGCTCAAAGGTGTCTCAGGCCCTGTGTCCTCTCCGTGGGGCTCTGTGGCAGCACCTCCCGAGAAGCCCTGCCTGGCCGTTTCTGGACCCAGATGGCCACTCTCCTAGGCTCAGTCCCACCTTCAGTTAACACTGACCCTCCTGGATGACCCTCAGGTGGTCTCTCCTGGGCAGAAGTGTGGTGCGGTTTCTCCCTGGCCCACAGTTTCTGAATTCCTCCTCTGCAGACGCCACTGCTCAGGGCCCGCCTCGCCCCTTCTCCGCTCCCACGTCACAGCAGCCTGCGCGTCTTTGGATCCTTTTGTGGCTGCTGACCGGGGAGTAGCATGTCCGGCCTCCTCCAGTTATGGGGCTCATTACTAAGATACAAGGAAAGTGGGGACCATGCACACTCCACGGAGGGGACGCTGTCTGGCCTGTGCACACCCCACGGAGAGGACGCTGTCCGGCCTGTGCACACCCCACGGAGGGGACACTACTGGGCCAGTGCATACCCCACGGAGGGGACACTGTCCGGCCTGCACACACCCCATGGAGGGGACACTGCTGGGCCTGTGCATACCCCACGGAGGGGACGCTGTCCGGCCTGCACACACCCCACGGAGGGGACGCTGCTGGGCCTCCATGCACGTGGCTGACTCTGCAGCAGCCTGGTCTGAGTGAGTGCAGGGCGGTGGCGTCTCCTGCCTCTGGGTGCAAGGCCCCTGAACCCCAGGCCTCGAACACCAAGGAGCTACAACGGGGGTGGTCCCATCACCACATGGGGTCCTCCCATGAGACGTGGCTTGGCTTGTGTCATCTTCCAAGTCTCTCCAGTCGGTGTGAATAGGGCTGCTTCTGGAGTGGTCCACCAGAGCCCTAGGGTGGGTCAGATGTCTTCTCCCAATGAGCTGTGTGACTCTGGATAGGTCACTTAACCTCTCCGGGCTTTTGATTCCTTGCCCAACTCCGATTTCTCCGTGTGGTAACGCACAGGGCGGGACAGTCTGAAATTCTTCCTTGGGCTTTCTTGATTGAGTTCAAGAGTGAGTGGACCCCTTTACTTGGGGGCAGGCCAGGAGGACCCAAATAACTAGGGATTGAGGGTGCCAGGGGGCTTGGTGGGCAAGATAGGGGAGCGGCAGTGCTCCTGATCCCAGGAGAGGTGAGGTTGGTGGATGGGAGAGGTGTCGGGGCAGGCCAGGAGGGGTGGGAGGGGCTGGGCAGGGAGGCAGCGGACAGAGTTGTCTGGCCCTGGGGCGGGACAGTTGTGGGTGGCTTCTGACTCCTTGGAAGCTGGGTTTGGTGGTGTGCTAAGGAGAGGCCTTGGGAGAGGGCCCTGGGAGCCAGGAGAATGATGTGCCAGACCTGGGGTGTGCGGCTGGGTGGGGAATGGGTTCTGGCCACCCAGGGAGAGCTGGCCCTTCTGTGATGGGGCACAAGGGGCTGAGGAGGTGCCAGGCCAGCGTGGGGGCCAGGGCAGAGGTGGTGGGGCAGAGCTCCAGGGGCCCTTGCCTCCCCTGGCTCATCTGAGAGGTGCCCTCCTGTGGAGCACCCCCTCGTCAGAGGGCATTTCCTACACGGGACATCACCGAAAATGCTTCCCAACTCACCATGGGGGGCTCATGACACCCAGCACAACCTCGAGGACAGCAGTGTCCACCCTGGGCTGAGAGGTGTCCACAGGATCTCAGAACTTGGCACCTGGGCATAGATTCAGTCCCCTTTCCTCTCTGCCAGCCAAGCGGTTTTGAGAGCCTCTCTCATGCCTGTCCGGCTGCGGTTTTGCGTGGGGGCCTGAGGGAGCTGGTAGAACATGGGAGAAGATCTATCCCCCAGGGTGCCCCGGGGTGAGGCTTCCCAGCCCCAGGCCTGTCCCAGAGACCCAGAGAGAGGGAAGGTGCAGCTTGGGGGCACCTGTGGAGCCTGGCCCTTGTGGGGACATGCACACACCACACACAACAAACTCCTGCGCCACCTCACAGGCCAGCATGCTTGTGCACACGGCAGCACACTGCACACACATCACACACCCCTGTGTCACCTCACAGTCCAGCATGACTGTGCACACGCCCACACACACTGCACACACATGACACACCCCTGTGTCACCTCATAGGCCAGCACGCCTGTGCACACGGCAGCACACTGCACACACATGACACACCCCTGTGTCACCCCACAGGCCAGCATGCCTGTGCACACGCCCACACACACTGCACACACACCACACCCCCACATGCCTGCACACACTTGCACATACCCACACATCTCTGCACCCACTCTTGTGCACACTCTTACAGGGCACTACTTCTCTCCATAATCTCAGTGGGGCAGCGTGCCAGCTCCCCTCTCTTATCCCAGGGCTCCGGGCAACAACCCTGCTTCCCACCAGCTTCCCTTTTACCACCCCAAAGGGTGCCAAGGTGATGAGGCCTGTCCCTCTGTGATCACTGAGCTGGCTACTCAGGGCCAGCAGCCCCGTCTGCCATCAGGAGGAGAGAAGGGGTCCCACTGAGATGCCCCAGCTTCTATGGCCATCGCTGCTGGCCACACAGCTCCCTCTTTTACAGACGAGATGAAGCCGCAGCCCCAGAGGGCCCAGAGTGGTTTGTTCTCTGGGCATCGCTCTGGACTTGGGGTGTGGCCGGCACGGCCGCTGGGCCTGGGCAGAGCTGGTGCCTTCAGCTCCAGCGTAGCCTGTGCAGAGCGACGTGGCTGTTAGCATCTCGTCCTGGGTTTACAGA
The DNA here is from genome assembly GCA_004027835.1 of Alouatta palliata. NCBI lineage: Eukaryota > Metazoa > Chordata > Mammalia > Primates > Atelidae > Alouatta > Alouatta palliata. The sequence goes on from PVKV010028617.1 coordinate 3,206, forward strand.
AGGGACGCATTGCCGTGACTACAGGCTGAGGACCGCTGCAGAAATTCATGCATTTGATCCTCAAAGCACTTTCCTCAGGAAGGCCTTGTGACCCCCCCCCATTTCATAGATGGGTAAACTGAGACCCAGAGAGACGAAGCCGCACTTCTCAGTGGGTGTTGGAGGGGAGACGTGGCCCCGGCGGCCGGGGGACCGTGAGCAGGATGGGACCACAATGCTGCCTCCTTTCCACTGGCTTCTTGGTCCAAAGGCCGCGAGCCTGCCAAGGGTGTTTCTTCCTGAGATGCCCCAGGGTTGTGCGAGTTCTCTGTGCCTTCCCTCACCTTTCCCGCCCCTGCCCCTGCCCGGCCCGCTCCTCCACTGATGCCAGGTGCCGGCAGTTGGCAGAGGCTGTGGCCACCAAATCCCAGCGGTCCCACCCTCGGCCCTGCTGCGGGGTTTCTCTCTTCCCGGAGGCACCCCACTCCGCTCTGTGACCCTGCTCTCCCCGACGGCCCTCACCTCCCTTTCCCACTCCATCCCCAAGGTGATCTTTAATGACCCGCTTGCTGCTGTATGCCAGTAGCCAGAGGGCAGGGGACGGTCTCCGTGAAGAAGAGAGAGCCCACAGCCTCAACCTGGGCACTCACAAAGCACATCCATGTCTGAGCATCCATCTGTCTTGCTGGACCTCCACCTTCTGTGTCAAAGGTGTGTGCACAAAGAACACCCATCTGCCTTCCCTTCTGCCATGACGGCTGCGTTCCTCTGCGGCGGAGGTGGTGACAGGGTGAGCCTCCATCCTGCACTGCCAATGGCCCCGCCGAGCTCCCAGGCCTACTCTCTAAAAAGTTAAGTTCCCAAGTAGCCCCTACACTCTCACTTCCGCCTTCCTCCTCAAATATCCCACGTTCCCGCCAGATCACACCATTCAACAATTCCCACCTCCATGCTCCCCTCTGCCCCATGCCTTCCACCAGCTTCCTTCTCCTTAACTTCAGCCATTCAGAATTCTACCCATCCTTCTAGGCCAGCTGAGATCTTTCTCCTCCCCTGTAGCCACAGGGAATGTAGCGTAAAGCCCCCTGGGCTCTCTCGGACTCAAAAGAGCCCTGCGGGTGTTGGCATCACGCTGTAATTTGTGTGGACGAGGGTGCCAGTACTGGGTGGCAGGGACGCTGTGTGCGTGGAGGAAGGTGTTCTGTGGAGGTGTCTCCGGGTGTGAAGCGTGTATGATCTGTTGGGCAGGAGGCCCCACCTAACAGACAAACACTGACATGCTGTCACTCAGTATTCACGATGATCTGATCATGTTGGTACCGTTATCGTCACCATTTTTCAGAGGATGAAATGGAAGGCTGGGAGAGACCCCACGGTTTGCCTAGGGCCTCCCTGCCCTTGAGCGTCAGAGCCGAGGCTTGAGCCTGGGGTGCCTCCTCGCCGGGGGCGGGCGCTCCGCGGGTGCCTCCTGCATTGAGGGTAACTCACTGATGGTTCGTAGCTGCTTGTCGTCTGATGATAGGTCATTTTCCCTCCTGCCAGTTTCGATTCAAGGGCGTGCCTCACCCCCTGATTCAGGCTGAACGGTGGAGCTGCAGTCAAGGTGAAGAGATTTGTCTCCAGGGAGGATTTAAACAGACTTCCCCGGCTTCCTCTCTGTCCCCAAGATGATGCTTCTGAGATGTTGACGTGCTTGTCTTCTGGGCTCAGAGCTTGGCGAAGGTGACAACGTCTTCCCGGCATGTCTTTGCCTGTGATTGTCACCCACACTGACAGTCCCAGGGGTTCAGGGTTGACTGCACTTGACTGAGCTGAATAAATTAGCATAAAACATTTAAAACCACATTTCCTAATGTATTTTTTTCCTCCTTTACTACCCAGGTGTTTAGATTTAGCTTCTTCCAGTGGTGCCCCTAACATCACATGTCCCCTGATAGTTGTGCCTTTGAAAGTACATTGTCCGAATGAAGCAAGGTGAGCGAGAGGACGGGTTTAGCGCATTTTCAGGTGGAAACCTCCGGACAGAAAGCACTGCCTTGGGTGAGCAGTCGGGCCCCCGAGCTTGGGCTTGGGAGCCAGGGCTCTGGGAAGAGAATGCTGTACCCCCTTCTGATTGAAGGCTGCCAGCTCTGATTTAGAAAATCTCATTTTGTGCTTTTCTAAGAGTAGGTTTTACTTCTTGAATTTGTTTCCTTAGCAAGAGTTTTTACTTTTCTCCCCTCTTGGAGTACATCTTTTGGGACTAGTCTTGTCCTTGTTATGCATGAGAGCAGCACCTTGCACAGAGCTCCTTCCTTGGTGGGCTCCCCTGGGAGCTCCGTGGAATCCTTGCTGAACAGGGCTCCTCCTGACCTTCGGTAGTGCAGCACTTCGGATCATGGCAAGTTGCTGATAGTTCTTCTTGCCGCCTTCTTCCTCAGGCCCATCTGCAGGTGCTCCTGGAATTACGATGGGTCACACCCCAACAAACCCATCTTAAGCTGAAATGATCGCCAAGTCGAAAATATATTTAATGCCCTGATAAGCCCACCGTAAAGTCAAAACAATCATAAGTTGGGGCGGTCTGTGTTTGAATGAACCTGTAATTCCTCTTGGAATTTTTGGGTGATTCGTTTTCCTGGGGTCCCCATCCCAGGATGGCTCCGACGGGAACATCTGTGCCAATACCTTGGCATTTGCCTCCTCACAGCTATAGGGAGGTGCTCCTCTACTCGCCAATGTTTTCCCCCCTTTTATTCTTCCTACTGCCAAAGTAGCTCTTATTCCAAGCCCAGGCCTTAATTCACAGCCTGAGAAGGGAAGTGATTAGAATTGAAATTGGAAATGGCCTCTTTCCCTTTCTGCCTAACTCTCGCCGGCAGGAGGGCAGGAGGGCAGGAGGGCAGGAGGGCAGGAGGGCAGGAGGGCAGGAGGGCAGGAGGGCAGGAGGGCAGCCCACAGTATCTGCACAGCCACAGGTGGCTTTTGACCTCCTTGAGTCTGGCACCTATGTTGAGAGGGTTTCTGCACACACATACCCTCTGTCTTATGCACACGCGTGTGTGTGTGTGTCGGGGATTAGAAACGTCCCATCGTTCCACGCTCGCTCTTTCTGCCTTCACACAGACCCATTAGTTGCATTTTGGGCTTGGCATTCCACTGTGCTAACATCTTCCCCCCAGTGGGAAACCAGATAGCTGTGATTAGCCTAATGAGTGATTAATTAACAAGCGGGCTGACTAGAGAACGGAAATATGCTGACCCTGCTGAATAATGGCTAGGAGGGAGCCAGCCACCCACCACAATGGCACGCCCGTCGTGACTTTAACCCTTGAGTTCTCTCCTGCCCAGATCACTCTTCTTTTTTTGTGCAAAAGTATGGAGGTTTCATCCACGCATGTGCGCGCCTGGAGCTGGAACCCCCTGCCATCCAGCATCTGGAATGCGACGTCCACCAGCAGAGATACTCCATCGGGTCTACGGGTGGCCAGACTCAAAGTGTGTGTGTGTGTGTGTGTGTGTGCACGTGAGCACACATGTGCAGGTTTCAAATAAGTATATTGGTATATTCACCTATAATTGAATGATGAAAACTGATCTTAATGGCAATTATGCAAAATTTTAAAATATTTTGGAGTGGAAGTTGTTGGAGGCTTCTGAACGGTTTTTGTTGGAAGAATTGGATTGAAATGTCTGGGGTGGGGTTCGGGGAAATTTTGCTGACTCACCTGGAGGCAGATTGGGGGGGGACCTGGGAACTGCAAGGGAGAAGGTTTGGGGACAACCTGGGTTCTAGGCTGTGGGGAGGAAGGATTGTGGGGTGGGAGGGTGAGTGGGGTGAGGGCGGGAAGCAGGAGAGGTGAGTGACAGCCCCCCTCACTTAGGTTTTATGCAGCTTCTACTGTAATAGTTAATTTTCTTCATGGAAGCCAAAAAAAAAACACAGTGCCAGAAACCCATCTGGGGCCCCCCTCCCCGAACCTCCCAGCTTTGAGAGTTTTCTTTGCTCTCCATCTCCTCTCTCTGATAAAGGACTATGGGTAGCGGCAGGTAGAGGGATCCGGGCTCCTGACTAATATCTGCGCACCCCTAATCTGGCAAAGCAGCCCCAACCCAGTGGCAAGGCAGGAAGACATGAGGGACCACGGGGAGCACGGCTGGCAAAGTGACCCTTCTAGTGCCCAGGACGTCAAGCCTGAGCCAAATTCACCATGGGAGCCACATCCTCCTGGCCATTTTCTCTCTGTCGGGAAGCCTCCGTGAGGGGTCTGGGGGTTGTTTCCCCTTCATCAGGGGCTGCCCAGGTTGGGGGAGGGAGATGGCCTACTTCTGAACCTGCAAGCCTGGCTTCCTGGTGTTGACCCTGCCCTGGGGACTCCTTTAATTTGAAGCGCCTTAGCACCAGTCCTGGAGTATGTTTGTATGAGTGTCCTGCATCTGATATAACAAGTGAGTGCTTTCTGGGGGCCTAAAACAGCAGCCATGGAGTCTTGCATTTCTGGAGACCCCCACGTCTGAAATCAAGGTGTGGGTGGGGCTGTGCTCCCTCCAAAGGCTGCAGGGGAGGGCCTGTCCTGCCTCCTCCAGCTGCTTCGCCCCACGTGGTCCTTGGCTTGGAGATGCATTGCTCCAGTCTCTGCCTCTGTCTACGAGCAAACTTCTTTGTGAGTTTTTCTCTTCTGTTTCTGGTTAGGGGCCATGATAATGCAGGATGATTTCACCTTGAGATCCTTACCTTAAATTTGTCTGCAAAGACCCTCATTCCAGATAAGGTCACAGCTTGAGGTCCCAGGTTAGGACTTGGACATATCTTTTTGGGAGACACAGTTTGACTCACTACAGTGTGCAAAGGTTTCAGTTTAGGGTATTCTGCCCCATTTCCCAGACCCTCACACCCCCTCTTCTGGGTGCTCCTGACCCATTGTATTAGTCCGTTACCACACTGCTATCAAGAACGACCTGAGACTGGGTAATTATGAAGAAAAGAGGTTTCGTTGACTCATAATTCCACAGGTTGTACCAGAAGCCTGGCTGGGAGGCCTCACGAAACTTACAGTCATGGCAGAAGCAGGCATGTCTTCACATGCCTGCAGGAGAGTGAGCGAAGGGGGACATGCTACATGCTTTCAAACAAACGGGGTCTTGTGTGAACTCACTCCCTATCACGAGAACAGCAAGGGGGAAATCCACCCCTGGGATTCAATCACCTTCCACCAGTCCCTCCCCCAATATTAGGGATTACAACTTGACATGGTATTTGGGGAGGGACATGAGCCACACCATATCACCCATTTTGGGGCTCACCCTGGCTGCCCCTCAGCATGGCCCACAGCCTGCTCTGCTAAGCAGTGCTCACATGGACGGCATGAAGCCTCAGAGAAAGAAGGAGCCCTCCAAATCCTTCCCCAACTGCCTGCAGGAAAATTCACACAAGGTAAAGGCAAGGGAGTGAGGATGGTGCTTTAAGCCCAGGCTTGGGCACAGTCCCGAATTTGAGCCCCTCAGCCCTCTCTGTGCTGCGTCTTGGGCAACTTCTCGACTTCTCTGTGCCTCAGTTGGTCCTTCTGTAAAATGAGACTGTTCATCATATCACCTTTCCCAATAGATGGAGGGGTAACAGGCTATCACAGCCAAGTCATGCCTGCTCAGTTAAGCACAGCCTTCCAGGTGAAGCCAGCACTCTGATGGCTTATACGGCCTCTGTGGAGGGGAGTGGAAGTTTGTGGAACCATTTGTGCAGTGAGGTGCCTGGATGAGGCTGTACATTTAATTTTCTTGTGGCTCAGAGCTCCAGCCCAGAGATTTCCTCATGGGCATCTCAGAAGTCGACACAGGCCTGGGCTGCATCCGCTTGCAGAAGCTCCAGCTAGATTAAAAAAGGGAGACATGGCCAAGCACGGTGGCTCACGCCTGTAATCCCAGCACTTTGGGAGGCTGAGGCGCGTGGATCACGAGATCAAGAGATCGAGACCATCCTGGTCAACATGGTGAAACCCCGTCTCTACTAAAAATACAAAAATTGGCATGGTGGCACACACCTGTGGTCCCAGCTACTCAGGAGGCTGAGGCAGGAGAATTGCTTGAACCCAGGAGGCGGAGGTTGCGGTGAGCTGAGATCGCACCATTGCACTCCAGCCTGGGTAACAAGAGCGAAACTCCGTCTCAAAAGAAAAAAGGGAGACATGCCGAAAGCGGGTCACAGAACTTCAGGTGGAGACAGCATTGCTAGTGCCTTGCAGGCTCCTGACAGGGCCAGCGTGCTCTCAGCTTGACCGGCCATGCTGGGTGAGTCGTTCAGAGCCTCAGAGAAGCTGTTACCTCCCAAGTGCCCTGCCCTTCAGGGAAGGGTTTCTAAACTTCAGTACTATTGACCTGTGGGGGGACCGTTCCGTGCGTTGTAGGATAAGCAGCAACCCTGGTTCTGCACATCATGGGCCAGCATCACCCCCAGCCACAGCTGTGACAACTGGAAATGTCTGCAGGTACCACCGAATGGCCCCAGGGGCAACCCATCTCTGGTTGAGGGTCACTGCCCTAGTCCACCAGTCAGACCCAGAGAGCCCCTGCCCTCTGCAAAACCTTCCCAAAGCCAAGTGACTTGGAGACTATCTTGCAAACCTCAGCTGAATTGGAAGGTTCTACCAATAAAACAGGGCGACACCCAGCCAGGCAGCTTCTTGGGACTCTGGGAGTACACAGAGGAGGAAGGGGCAGCCTTTGGAATGCCCCAACCTGGACTCTTCTGCCATCCCGACTTTGCCATGACATAGACAGTGCCCCCAGGAAAGCAGGCTGTAGAGAGAGAGGCTCTTTGTGGGCTCTGAGCTCGGCACAGTGAGGAGGGGAAATGGCAGGGGAGGAGGTGTGGGGAGAGATGATCCTGGAAGTGGGCTTGTCTCGAAGATCTGGAAATCACCATGCTTGTGGTCTAGGGTAGACAGCCCTGGAAATACAGGCGGGTCCCGAGGCCTGTGACTGAGGTTTCCTAGAGAAGCGAGTCTCCTCCTCCGAGACCCAGAGCCCGGCAGTGCCTCCCACATGCCGAAGGCCGTCACCCAGGCTGCTGTTGTTTAGAAACGCAGTTTGCATCCTTGGCTCCAGCAGCCTGAGCATCACCTGACATTCCCTCTGGGCAGTGGGACCCCCTTACAAGAAAATGTGCTCCCTAATATACACAAGAGAAATGAAAGCATGTGGATACCACGAGCATGTCCACCCGTGTTCACAGCAGCGCTGTTCACAAAAGCCAAAGTGTGGAAGCAACCCAGTGTCTATCGACTGATGAGAAGGTCCTTTGTGAGATAGGAAGAGGGATGGCAGCGCCGGTCTCAGGGGTGCTGTGAGACAAAGCGTCACTTACGGTACCCCGAATAGTCCCAGTAAGTCATGGGCACCCTGTGGGGCTTCTGTTCTCATTGTTGGCATTCTGAGTTCTCCGTGGCCTGCTCCTCCCACCATCACCCCAGAGGGTCCCCCCAGGGCTCGGCAAATAAAGGATTGGGGGCCGAGAGAGGCAGCGAGTCGATGCGGTCATTAGACAAGGGAGAAGAGGTGGTGATCGCAAATGGTGGGTGTGCACGTGTGAGAATGAATGCGTGCTTGTGAGACAGTGAACAAAGGCGTGTGAACGAGAGTGGATTTGTGCATGTATGTGAGTGTGCATGTGTGGTGTGTGAGTCTGCACCTGTAAGCCTATGTGCTGGCACGTGTGCAAGAGGCAAGTGTGAATGTGCATTTGTGTGTGTCTGGGCATGACTGCATATATGTGTGTGCGTGTTTGGCAAGGCCTTGGCCTGGGTTCCCCCAGGGCAAGGCAGGTGGTGGAGGCCTGGGGACGCACGCCCAGCAGTTCGTTGGGGCAGAGGGGACCTGGTCCTCGGGAGCACCAGCAGCACCCAGGATTGCACTGGATGCTGGGTCCCTTCAGCTGGGCTGACTTCCTGGGGTTCTCAGGTGGCTGATTGGGGAGGTGCGTGGGAGGCTGAGCTCCAGCTTTGTCCACAGGGGCAGAGGCCACACCGTCTTGCCCATTCACACCTTTGGCCTCTGAGGGCCTCATAGCCCGGGTGGATGTTTCCCAGGGTTCCCCAGGCAGGCAGAGACTCCTGACCAACGCTGAGCTGCCTGGCCCCTGCTTCGGGGACTGCCAGGACCTGGGACCTCCGTACGGCCATGTCATTCAGTTTTTCCCTTGTGGCTGTTGGGAACTTCAGACCAGAAGCACAAGGTGGAACCCTGCAGGGCCCAATTCTGCCTAGGTCCTGGGAGGAGAAGAAACCATCAGTTCCTGTCCTCCCGGGAGGGGTTCGGCTGGGAGGTGCCCTCCCCTCCTCCCCCTGCCCTCCCCCTAGCCTGCCCCTCTGTCTCTGCCTCCAGCTTCCTCTGGCATTAATAGTTACAGCAGCCCAGGGAAGCAATGCAGGGTGCTCTGTGGGAAACACGGGTGGGGCACCAGCAGCCCCCAGGGCAGGTGCTGGGCGGAAACACAGTTGTAGCTGAGTCCTCAGCAGCTCCTGTCTCTGGGTTTGTCCTTTACGTCTGCATTTTATTAGGGAATTCAGCAACAGCAGCCACCACCATTTGGAGATCTTACCATATGCGTCTCACCAGCAGGGGCCTTGCAAGGTGAGCTCCTTACTGCCCTGGCACCCAACTCACCCAGTCCTGCTTGGCTGACCTCCCTCCCTCCCTCCCTCTTTTTCCCTCCCTCCCTCCCTCTCCCTGTCTCTCACTCTCTCTCTCTCTCTCTATCTCCCTCTCCCTCTTCCTCCTCCTCTCTCTTGCCAGTGGTCCCCAGCAGCTGTGGTTGGAGGCTGGAGGGGTTCTCCTCCCTCCCAGCACCAGGCTCAGCAGGGACAGTGGAGAGGGCCGAAGACCAGCAGGTCTTGTAGCCCATCCCTTCCACCTCAGGCCTTTGGAGAGCATCTTTGCTCTTGGAATCTTCCCTGAGAAGTTTGGGACTGGAGCCCAGAGTACGTGGTTCCTCGTGGCGGGGGGGGGGGCTTGAGGATGATTTCCAGGGTCAAGATGAGGCCAGGCCTCCTGACCTGCTGGCCTGCCTTCCTCTACAGCCTCCTGTTTTGATTCAGCGAGACCCTTGGTTTCACCTGCCTCACTGAGCACCTGCCTGGTCCAGGGCTGAACCCCCTGGACGACCGAGGCCTGTGAGCCATGATCGTGTGTTCCCACCCACCCAGTACCCACCTTCGTTTCCCAGGCAAGAAGGCCCCACTGCTTTCCCGGGTTGCTGTAACTGATGACCACAAACTAGGGGGCTTAAAACATCAGAAACAGATTCTCTGCTGTTCTGGAGCCTGGAAGTCCAAGACTGAAGTATCGGCAGAGCTAACTCCTTCCGGAGGCTTGGAGGGAGGATCTGTCCCCGGCCCCTCTCCCAGCTCCCAAGACTGCCCGCCGCCTCTGGGGTCCCTTGGCTCAAGGCACTATCACTCTGATCTCTGCCCTGTCTTCACGTGGCCACCTCCCTGGGTGTGCCTCTGTGTCTCCTGTCTCTCTAGCTTGGATTTGGGGCCCACCCTAATCCAGAGTGTCCCATCTCCATCTGCAAAGAGGCTGTTTCCAACAAGGTCCATTCTCAGGTTCCAGAAGGACATGAATCTTAGGGTCTATTGAGCCCCTGCAGGCCTGAGGCTCCAGGAGGAAGGCAGCACACCTAGGACTCTCGCTCAGAGCCCAGCCCACCTTTGTTACACCTGCCACATCTCACGCTTGGACCCATCACTGGGCTGAGTTCATTTCCTCTCCTGCTGGCCCTGCCCTAGGTGATTTCTCTCCACAAATCTTTCTGCTGTGTCTCTGGTTGCCTCCGCCGACGCCCTTTCCTGGGGTCCTGGTCTACTTGGCATCCTCTCCCTGCACCCCCAGGTGTGTGACCTGCCTGCGAAGCCGCCCCTGGCCCAAGCCAGCTGTGGCGGGACGTTTTCAACCTGTGCAGCCTGTCTCTGATCTGGTACCAGCTCACCGTGCAGGGTCTGGATCTGGGAAGAGCTCCAAGGCCTCTTGAATGGGGCATGGGGGAGACCAGGAGGCCTCTGAGGGACAAACCCTGGGTGAAGGGAGGCTGTGGGTGGGAGCAGGGGTGTGGGGGCTAATGAGGGGGTGCAGGGGGCCCTCCTTTGGGTGGGGAGGGGCTGATGGCCATGGGGAAGGGGATATGGGAGCAGCTTGTGCTGGGGAACCAGAGCTGTAGGGCAAAGGTCAAACCTCCCGGGGTGAGTCTCTCACAGTTGAGGTGCAGGGGGCAGGGTCCAGGGTCCAGAGGTGATTTCGTTGCAGATGCTATGGCTAAAAACAAAGTACAGTGGGGACAGCCAGTGAGGAAAATCTGAAGAGAGCCGTACTGTAGGAGAGGTCAGGGAGGCTGTCACAGAGCTCCCTGCCCTGGTCTGGGTTTTGGCCGGCCCAGGTGGGAAGTCCCAGGTGTAGCCCATGGAGCCCTGCCTGGCAGGGAGCTGGCTAGGAGATCAGGCAGGTGCATGAGATGGGGAGGATGGTACCTGCCTCTGCAGTCACAGGGGACAATAAACCTGATAATAAAGGAAGCCACCATTTTAAAAAATGCCCTGAGACGTGGGAAACGCTGTGGAAACGCATGGCCCGTCTGCAGGACAGCACTGCCTGTGCAGCTCAGACGAACGCTATTAACCCTGATAACAGGTAAACAGGGTGCCTGCTTCAGCTGAAAATTAGACGCAGCTTTATCTCTGTTCTGTAATGCTGGTGAAAGTGACAGAGGCCTCCCCAGGAGGCCTGGTTGTCACCGGGCCTGTACCTCCTTGCCGCTCAGTCGGGTGCCCCCGAGTGCCCTCCCCCATCCCGGGTGTGAGTCTAATGGGGACGCTCCCCTCCCCTGCTGCTGGATGCGTTCCCTGTGTCTCCCTCCTCCCATGCCTCTCCTGTGTTCCCGTCTGCACATGTGTGCCTTCTCCTACTCCTGGAATGTTCTGGATTATTCACAACAGACTCAAGGTCGCCAGAGAGTAGAGCTGGTCAGGAGGGGAGCTCAGTGTTGGCTTGTGCCGCCTCCCAGGATGGTCTGGTGTGGGTACGTGTGTGTGTGTGTGTGTGTGTGTGTGTGTGATGTATGTGGTGTGTGCCACTGAGTGTGTGTGCATGTGTACAGAGGCACGTGTGCACATGCAATCATGCTTGCGCATGCATGGACATACATGTGCTCAGTGTGCATCTGTGCTGTGTACATAACATGCACATCTTGTGAGCCTGCATGCACACATGTATTCATGCACATGTATGTGCATGTGCATGTGTATGTAAAGAGAGAAGGCAGCCTAACTCTCCTGGAAACCTCTAAAAATCCCGAGTCCACCCCTTCCTGGACACCAGTCATGGTCACTGCCGACTGGAGGGAGCCCTTAGAGGAGGTTACGGGACATCCAGGCAAAGGCAAGGGGACATGAAATCACTGTGAGATTTGCAGCACGTTACCTGTGTTTATTAAAAATCAATGACATGACAGAGCGATTTCACTTTATCTTACTTAAACTATATCCACTGCGTGGCATCAGGAGGGCAGGGGAGGGGCTGGGGGAGGGGGGCACCGCTCTGCAAGCAGCCTCTCTCCCCCTCCATAAAGCCCGCAGCTCATCTCGGCCCCATCAGAGCAGGGATTTACGGCTAGGTCTGCCGACAGCTTACTGCCCGCCTCTCTCGGTTTTATTCCTGCTATTTATCACGCCGGGCCCTGCTCAGTGCCAGAGGGACAGTTAATCAAGGCAGACTTTCTACCTCGTCATCCTGGGATTCTGCTGGGAGAAAATGTGAACCGTAAAATTAAAATCAGGGGAACTGGGGAATTTGTAAAGAAGCTGATGGTTTCGGGAGGAGGGAGAAATGGAGATTTCCCCAGCTTCCTGCCCAATGTACACACAGACCAAAATACTGAGCTTCGGGGACTTCACACCCAGAACTCATTTTCTCTTACTGCCGCGCTGTGGACCAGTTCTGAGGCGATGACTTCTGAATTTCATCCCTCCCCTCTGCTCCTGCTCAGGGGCCCCCCTCCCTTTCCACCTATGTGGTACTGGCCCAGGCTTTCCTAGAGGGGAGACGGGAGGGGGAGTAACCCCAGAGACAGGAGCCCAAGGCTGTGCAGCCTGGCTGCCCTCTATCGCTATCGTGGGGGCCAATGTTCAAGCTGTTTCCTGGAGATCCAGGAGGGCCAGATCAGCGTTTAGAGTTGGGGAGAGCAGAACCACGGGCCTGGGAGTGGAGAGCCGTATGCTGGTGGCTGAAGTTCAGCACCTGATCTCAGAGAGGAGAGAAAAGAGTAGCTTACAGATCCTTCTCGATCCTTCCATGAAAAACAGGGTGCGTTTTGCTTCATGTTCACTTTTACTATTGTGGGGGCGCTGGATGGACTGGGCAAGAGGGAGATAGGGTACACAGAACCCAGCGCTAGTGGTGCCCCCGCTGGGCCTGCAGGGTGAGGACCTGGGCTCAGGGGCCAGAGCAGGGGGAGCTGCCAGGGACCCTAGTTAGCAGCACAGAAGGAGATTTTCTTTTCAACATGAAGTTCACTGCAGCTGCATTTAGAGCCCTGGTGGTGACGTGTGCATGTATGCAGGTGCACAAGCACACTTGCACACACATACGGGCACACCACATGTATACATGCACACACCACAGGTGTGCATGTATACATGTGTGCCCATACATGTATGCAAGTGCACCTGTGTGTGCCTGTACATGTGTGCAAGTGTGCTGTGTATACCTGTGTGTGCATGCCTGTGTGTGTGCATGACTGTGTGTGCATGGTGTGCTTGTGGCTCTCTGTGCATGTACCTATATGTGCACATGTGTGTACGTGAGTGTATGTGTGTGCATATACCTCTCCAGGTCTGCTCATGAAGAAGGGAAGGGTGTGTGTGTCAGGCCCTGGAGCACATGGCTTCCCAGATTCCCAAAGGGCAGAACAGTCAGGCAGGGGCCAGATGCCTTCTGGAAATACCCTACAGCAGGCAACACAGGTTTCAGGACCAAGGCCTCATGCCAGCCTGGAGTGGGAAGTTTGGGGAGCCTGGCATTTGGGAATGGGGTTTCCTGACTCTGGGGTGCCCAGGAGACTCCTGAAGACCAGCCCTCCATGATCCCAGAGTCTGGAGTGGGGCTGGCATCACAGAGTGGCAGTGACGGTGACAGGCAGCTCAGCTCAGAGGTGCCATGGGCTTCCTACACCTCCCTGGGCTCGTTATGTATTGAGCTGTCCCTTCACAATTCTGGAGGAGCTGCAGGAGGAGGAGGTGGGCAGATGGACCCGGCCCCCACAGCCAGAGCTTGGAATGGACGATATTTTCGGAAGCAGCTGTCAGTCAGGGCCAGCCAGCACCAGTGCAGGCACCAGCCAACCGCTGGGGTTGGTGATGGGGGTGGCCCCAGACCCCTGGAGAGGGGTGGGCCCCACAGACCTGGCGATGAGGTCAGCATGGAGAATCCAGAGGGGAAAACACAGAGGTCCCTGTTGAAGAAGGGAGTCGGGGTGGCCTGTAGGCCGATTGAAATCATTCAGCCTCACTTGAGACTCTACTGTCTCAGCCTCCATCTCTAACAGAGTGCCTTCCAGGACAGAAGATGGTGGCTTTGGCCACAGCACCCCTCCTCCTGCCCCCGGCTCCCCAAGGGGCCAAGTGGGAGGGGGTGGGCGGCAGCTGTTGGTCAGAGTGAACCCTGGGCTCCCTGGCTATAGGCTGGTGAGGTCCCAGTGCCTTGAGTCTCGGCTCCTGCATAGAGACAGGCCTGTGCTGGAATCCACTATGACAGCCTGTGGACAGCCACATGTGGGAAACACTCAGGGCGCGAGCTTTCTTCCTTCTTCCTCCTTTAAAGCATAAGCAGGCGCCTTTGTTCCAATGCTGAGGCGGGAGCTTCTTGGCCTCCTAATTCTCTGATCCCCTCTGGGCCTAGGCATGTACTGCTGCCTGCCTTCCGTCGCCACACAGATCTATCTGCCTTTTGCTCCTCCACCTGCTCCTGGTGGCTGGCAGACTCAGCTCCTCCGGGTATACCAGGCTCTGCCAGCACTCCAGCCGCCCTCCAGCCCTTGTTGCCAGGCCTTGGTACCTCTGTGTGGCCTCTGCTCATGCTTAGGTGCAGCTAGGGCCGCGCCACTCTGCCTAGCTGCCCACATGCATGTGCATTTCTGAATGGCCTTCCACTGCCCCGGTCTGTTACACAGCACTGCCTTAGAGCAGCTGCCCATGGAGCGGCCCACCCCGCCCGGGCCAGGCATCCTGTGGGCAGCCCCATGTCCCGTACGTCTGCACAGTGCCCACCCACAGCAGATGCCCAGCGGCTGCCCGCCTGCGGTGGTTGCTGAAAATCTTCTAGAACCCCGCTCTGTGGTGTGGACCTACCAGCATGAAGAATCCACACATGGGCCTAGGAAAGCGAGGCTCATTCTGCCGTTTCATGGGTTGCAGGCCTCTGGAGCGGGCGTGGGGCTAGAGGGGTGAAAACGGCTGCGGGGTGCCTCCGAGATCCTGGCGCTGATGCAGGGGATGTGGAGGGCAGTCTGCGATTCCGTTGTTACCTCAGACTTACCTTCCCAGTTACGTTCGGCTTAGAACAATGTGAAAATTGTTCCCTGTTCCCTGAGAACACAGAGCTGGGGTGTGGGAGGAGGTGGCTGGGGGAGACGCCGGGGACTTGAAGGCTGTTGTGGATAATCCACATGCCACTCATAAAGCGCCACCTGTAAGGGGACGCCCTATAAACTAACAAGTGCAAGCGAATGTGAATGTCAGCTGCCCGCCAGCAAAAGGGAACTGGGGACAGGGCTGGAGGGCCCAGAGGCCGCAGCCTGAGCCCAGAGGCCACCATTCGTCAGTACCTACCAGGCACCAGACTCCACCGTTGCAGGGATTTCCTCCTGTGGACTCATTCACCCCTCAACGCCCCGGAGGAGGTGGGGACTCTGCTGATTCTCCCCCTACAGGGAGGTAAAGCTGGGTGCAGAGATGGGAGCCGCATGGAGGTTGGAGCGTAGTCTCTGGAACCAGGATCGAGGGGTGCCACACAGCGGCAGATCCTGCATGGGGACAAGCCTGCATTGGAATCAGCTCTGGCAGCCTGTGGACGGCCACACCTTCTTCTTTCTCCCTCCCTTTAAAGCATAAGCAGGCACCTTTATTCTGTGGCAGACCTGGATCCTGGCTCCAGAGCCTACGCTCCAGCCTCCGTGTGGTGCCATTCCACGGGACAGAGGCTCCACCCTGAGAACCAGCTTCCTCTGGTGACCAGCAGGCAGGCCAGAGGCACAGGGCACAACTCACTGCTCACCCTGCGGAGGTGGGGGCGGACACTCTGGTACCAGCATGCACCCAGCAGAGCCAGATATTGGGGTCCCAGATTGAAGAAAAAGGGGAAGGCTTTGGGGGCCACCGAAAGCATGGCTTTTTGTTTTGGAGAAACTTGTATTTTTCATGAGGTTACCTTCCTTGGTGTTTTCTTTGCACAGATCCACACTCCTCTTGACTTAGAACTTGCATTTCCACCTGCTTGGACAGGAGCCTGCTTGGACACCATCATTCTTTGAGCACTTTCACCCCATTCTTCAGGGTCCTGGCCATGCTTGGCCATCACCTGATTTCTCATGGCCCCAAAGTGTATCTCCAGAGAAAAAGTTCTCTCCCCATCAATGAACCTGAGTAAGATACAACTTTCCCTAAACTTCAGAGTCACAGGATTTGAAGTACTATGAATTGAATCCTCTCTTTCCTAAGCAAGATGCACAATTATCTGGGCCTCCTTGCTCCCTTGGCTAAATCCCCTGTACAAAATCACACAGCTGGATGCAACTCACCTAGAATGTATTGGGGTGAGAGAGAGGCCGTGTTGCCTGAAAGAGAGACAGCGGGCTTTTATTTCCCACTGTGATGTGAACACTGGGATTTTTATACTGTCGTAGGATAAAGAGAGTTCCAACTGGCTTCATTGACTTCACCCAGGTGTTTTCAACACTTCCAGAGTTCTCCTCCTTGGAATTTGAGGGTATGGGTTCTCCAGGTCGTCATCATGTGTAAGTCAGTTCTTGCTGCGTAACAAACTGCCCCATGAGTCCACGGCTTCAAACATTTACGGTCGATGCTCATTATTTGAGGATTCTGTATTTGCAAATTCACCTACTTGCTAAGATTTATTTGTGATCCCAAAATCGAGGTTAAGGGTGCTTTCATAGTCCTTCCTGCACCTGTGCAGAGTAGCAAAAAAATTGCAGTGGCCAGATGCATGTGGTCCCAGCAGAGGTCAAGCAAGTCCTTCCAGCTTCAGCTCTCGTACTACGAAGCGTCTTTTCTGAGATCTGCTTAGTGCTATATTCTTTGCATTTTTGTGCTTTCTGTCGGGGGTTCACTGTTTAAAATGGGACTGAAGCCCAGTGCAGCAGAGCTAATGTTTAGTGTTCCTGAGCACCAGGAGCCCGTGACGTGTCTTAGGGAGAAAACTAGAGGTGCTACCTCTAGTGCGTGATGGAAAGTGCTGTTAGCCGTGAGTTCGATGTTCATAAATCGACAGTGTGTATTAAATACGATGTCTTTCAATAGAAACACCCCTAAACCAAGGTTAGGTCCTGATAGATCAATAAAACGTTTGTCACCAGAAGCCTTTAGGAGCTTAGCTGTGTATTCCCCCAGGAGCCTTGGTTTGGTATTGGCTGATTCAGCGCGGGCAGTGACTTGATAGAAAGTAACTACTTCGGATGTCAAGAGGCATCTGTACCTTGCTCGTGGGGTCACAGGTCGGTGTCAGCTGGGCGGGGCTGGGTGCTATGGCTGCTTCAAGCTGTGAGCCAGCCAAGCATGGCTCTGTCCTGCTCACGTGGAATCGCCTGGGCCCAGGGGCAGCAGCTCCCACGGGAGGTTCTTCTCCCAGCCCGAGGTGCGAGAGGCCAGGCCCAGCTGCGTAAGCACATTTGGAGCCTCTGTGTATCATGTCTGCTCACATGCCGCTGGTCAAAGCAAGTCATCCGGCCAAGCCCAGTGTCCTGGAGTGGAGCGTTACCCTTGCTTCCGTGGGAGGAGTGCAGAGCCACGTGACAGATGACGGGGACAACGCTCCTCTCCCACACCTAGATTTTGTGTCTGCTTAAAAGACAGGGGTACGGGCAGGATGTCCAGGTTAATTAGCCTAAAACTTGGGTGGCTGGGGTGGGAGCAGGACTGTGGTGAGGGGGCCCTGGCCCAGAGACAGGGGCGGGACCTCTCCGAGGGTGGCCCCGGGAACAGAGGCTGCGAATGGGGTGACTCACACCATTTTCCTGATGGCGCCCGGACCCTCCTGGCCCTGAGTGTCTGAGTGACCGTGTCTCCCTGTAGAGGCGTCTGTGTCCCATTGGTGTTGGTGGTGACACAGGCAAGCTTGCTGGCCTCACCAGCAGGATGAAGACGTGATCTGGAGTTTGTGCTGGGAGAGGGAGAGAAAATGAGACTAATTAATGCTGGGGCAGGGGGAGTAGGAGAAGAGGGATGAGGGTGACCAGATTCTAAACGTTTTACTTAAGGACGTCGTTAAGTATAAAGCTGTGATCTTCAGGGACCCCATCTTGCGAGCTGTGGCCCTCGTCCTACGGAACTTCCTGTTTTACTAAGAAGAGGGGCCTGCAGAATTTCTAGGTTCACTGCAATTACGTTGTCTTCTTTTCTAAAAGCTTGTACCACGTTGGCCTTTTTTTTCCCCTTTGTCTGCCTTAGGGCATCTCCCTGGTTTCTCATCAGTAAACAAACCTGTTCCCTTCACATCTGGGACACGGGGCCTTTGATACCAGTGTGCATGAGGAGGAGGGAAGAATAATTAACAAATTAATTAACCGTCCTGTGTTTCAGCTTCAAACAAATGAGGCAGATGTTTTTAAGGAAACAGGTCGCACACAAATAAAAGGCTGTTATTGACCACTGGGAAGGGAGCAGGTGCTTCCGGTAGGAAAACGTGGCATTTCCAGATGTCCCACTGACCTAGGTGACTGATGTGGGTGTGATTAGCTCCTCCATGAGCCAAGCTGGCTTTTGCAGCCTGGCCCAAGAAGTAAAGCTCCATGTAGATACTTGCTTCTGTGAAAATATCTTTTTTTTTTTTTTTTTCTCTCTTTTTTGAGATGGAGTCTCGCTCTGTTGCCCAGGCTGGGGTGCGGTGGCATGATCTTGGCTCACTGCAGCCTCCACTTCCCAGATTCAAGCAATCCCTCTGCTTCAGCCCCACTAGTAGCTGAGATTACAGGCACATGCCCCCATACCTGGCTAATTTTTGTATTTTTAGTAGAGATGGGGTTTCACCATGTTGGCCAGGCTGGTCTCCAACTCCTGACCTCAGGTGATCCGCCCACCTAGGCCTTCCAAAGTGCTGGGATTACAGGTATGAGCCACAGTGTCTGATGGCAAAAATCTTTTAAAAGACCCTCCCAGCAATGCCACTTCTGGGTATACACTCAAAAGGGCTGAAAGCAGGGGATTGACAAGATATACTCCGGTTCATAGTAGCATTATTCACAAGAGCTAAGAGGTGGAAACACCCCAAGAGTCCATCCACAGATGAATGGAGAAATGAAATGTGGTCCATCCGAGCAACAGACTATTGCCCAGCCTTGAAAAGGAAGGACATCCTGACACATGATATGCAGCATGAATGAACCCCAAAAGCATGATGTCTACGTAAGAGAAGCCAGACCCAGAAGCACAAACCCTGTACGTCTTCACTTAGATGAGGCCCCGAGAACGCTTACATTCATAGACACAGAAATTATATCCGTGGTCACCAGGCCGTGAAAGAGGGGACCTGGGGAGTGTTTAATGAGGACAGAATTTCAGTGTGGGAGAATGAAAGCATTCTGGAGCTGGAAGGGGGTGGCTGGACAGCAAGGCAAATATGCCAAAGGCCATTGACTGTACGCTTAAGATAGTCATGGTTAAAAGAGGTATGTTGGTCAGTTGATGAAAATGTGGGCCAGGTGCCGTGGCTCACGCCTGTAATCCCAGCACTTTGGGGGCTGAGGCAGGAGGATCCCCTAGGTCAGGCGTTCAAGACCAGCCTGGCCAACATGATGAAACCCTGCCTCTACTAAAAATACAAAAATTAGCTGGACATGGTGGTGCATGCCTGTAGTCCCTGCTACTCGGGAGGCTGAGGCAGGAGAATCACTTGAACCTGGGAGGCAGAGGTTGCAGTGAGCCAAGATCACGCCATTGCATTCCAGCCTGGGCAAAAAGAGTGAAACTCCGTCTCAAAAATAAAAACAGAAAATGTGGCCAGAGATTCTTGGGAGCCTAACCCTGCACTTCCCCTAGGAATGACGGTTGAGTATTTGCAAAGTCAGTGCTTGAGAGGTCTTCAAAGAGCATAACTGCTGCAGTGAGAACAGACCCCGTGTTTTGTGTTTCATGTTTCCGTTTCACACCTCCATGTTCCTCAGCCAGGCCCTGGATTCCCCGATCCTTTTCATGTGCGATACCCATGATCATCTATCGGCCTTGACCTCATGTGTTTAGACTTCACTCTAAAGAATGATTCTCTGATTTGATCTGGGAAATTTGACGTTGTTCTTCTGGCTGCAGGTATCAGTGAATTTCCAATCTTTGGCACCTATCAGATATGCTTTTGGTGAAGTGGATATCCACAGGCAGCAGTCTGAACGTGGGGCTCTGAGCATGTCCATTTTCACTTCATGCCCAACGATCTTATGAGCGTTTGTTGGCAGATGAGAAATAATATTTGTTGAAGCACAGGCTGGGCGCAGTGGCTCACGCCCATAATCCCAGCACTTTGGGAGGCCGAGGCGGGTGGATCACCTGAGGTTAGGAATTTGAAACCCACCTGGCCAACATGGTGAAACCCTGTCTCTACTAAAAATACAAAATTAGCCAGGTGTGGTGGCAGGTGCCTGTAATCCCAGCTACTCGGGAGGCTGAGGCAGGAGAATCACTTGAACCCAGGAGGCAGTGGTTGCAGTGAGCTGAGATCGTGCCACCGTAATCGGCCTGGGTGACAGAGCAAGACTCTGTCTCAAAATATAATAATAATATTTGTTGAGCACAGTATAAAGCACATACTATTTATACTTTAGAAACAAAAGTAGTTTCAAAAGCACATTTGATACTGAAATCACCTTTCTGATTAAGAGACTCCTAAAAGGACAGTTAGATAACCTGCAGTTGGGGAAGCCTCCTTTTCTGTAGGCAGGGGTTTTCCATGACTGATGTGTTGAAGGATTTTTAGGCATGTTATGTTTGAGTCTATTTTCTACTTTTTTCTTACCTGCTTTCTGCATTTTTTTTTTTTTTTTTTTTGGAAGATGTTTTGAAAGGTTCACCTAAGAATTTTCCTTGCTATTGTAAAAACAATGGCTCTCACAGCGACTGGGCTGCTGTAGAAATCAAACACCTTCTCTCTGAAGTTGTCTTCAAAGCAACAGCTGGCTGGCCCCTGCGATCCGAGTGACACGCTGGGGAAATCACTCAGTCCTAGAGCTGTCTGGGTTTGCTTGCGTCTCCAGGGAGCCAGGTGACGCCCCAGGGCCCTGCTCCTCTCCTCGGCAGCCCCCTGCCTGGACCATCTGATGTTCATCCTCCCACCCACTGTCCTTTTTGCACTCGCAGAGGTCACAGATTCCCTTGCCAAGGTCACGTCCTCATGCACAGGGCCCGAGTTGAGCAGAACCACGAATTTGTAGAGCAAAGGCCACAAGCCCTCCCCTTCCTCCCAAAAGAAGAACAAATGTAGGGAGCTGGGCTCTGGAGCCCCACAGAGCTGGCGTCAGATCCTGGATCTCACTCGGGAAGCACGTGGCCCCAACAACTCACTGATCCCTTGGCCTGGGTTTTGTCTTCTGTAAAATGGAGCTCCTAGTTTCAGGGTGGCAGGACTGCTGGAATTAGAGTCTGCGTCTCAGCTGGCCCAGGTGTGACCTCAAGACTGCTAGGTTCCCCTGGGCTTCCCAGCTGCCCCTTTGAGGACCCAACCTTGGCCGCTGCTGGCAGCCTGAGCCACACTGGGCTACTTGGTGAAGGTGCTGTGCCTGAGACCAAGTGACAGCCAACCGTAAATACAAACACTGCCCGGCCCATGGCATGACCTCCCTCCTCCCGCCCAGCCTACCAGACTCACTCTCCACCTAAGTCTCTTCTCCCCCATCATCTGCCACCCAACCTTATCAGTCCCCTTTTGGGGTCTTCAAGTGTTTCTTCTTCTGGGTTCCTCCTCTGTTTCTCTCCCATATGGGCAAGAATGGGACTCGTGACCATCCCAGGGCCCCTCAGGGTGGACGAGACTCCATGCGGGTGCGTGGTCACTGGCCACTGGCTCTCCCCACTGAGGGTCAAGGATGCCCGTCCAAGGCCTAGCCCAGCTGTGTGCTGGTGCCTCTGAAGAGGCTGCAGGACTCGTGCTCCGCAGCCGTCTGTGAGCATGTAAGCGTGCGTGCCTGTGCGTGCCTCCGCGTGCCTGCGTGCCTGTGCGCACCTGCGTACCTCTGCGCGCCTGTGCGTCCCTGCGTGCCTGTGCGTGGCTGCGTGCCTGTGCGTCCCTGCGTGCCTGTGCGTCCCTGCGTGCCTCTGGGTCCCTGCGTGCCTCTGCGTG
>PVKV010028618.1:6729-24854 GCA_004027835.1 Alouatta palliata
TCTACTAAAAATACAAAAATTAGCTGGGCATGGTGGCACGTGCCTGTAGTCCCAGCTACTCGGGAGGCTGAGGCAGGAGAATTGCTTGAACCCAGGAGGCGGAGGTTGCGGTGAGCCGAGATCGCGCCATTGCACTCCAGCCTGGGTAACAAGAGCGAAACTCCGTCTCAAAAAAAAAAAAAAAAAAAAAAAGAAAAAAGATCATAATACTGTATTTTTACTGTACCTTTTCTAAGTTTGTTTGGGTATGTTTAGATATATAAATACTTATTGTGTTACAACTGCCTACAGTACTCAATACAATAACATGCTGTACAGTTTTGTAGCCCAGGAATGATAGGCTATACCATATAGCCTAAGTGTGTAGCAGGCTATACCATCTAGGTATAAGTGCACTTGTGAAACTATATACAGCTAGAAAAAGAGAATACGACATAAAGGAGTTCTGGTAAATGTTACTATTAGAAGTAACAAGTGAAGGATACATAGGAAATTACTTGTACTAGTCTTACAACTTTCCTATAAATGCAAAATTATTTCAAAATAAAAAGTTAAAAATTTAAAGAAAATATAAGGAATACATAAACTACAAATAGATTTTCCAATTCTGTTTCCCCCAGTCTATATAGCTGATTGGCCCTTTCCCATACTGACACAAAAAAAATAAAGACATGAACATAAACTAATACAACAACAAAAAGTTATACAGATAAGACTAAAGAATTTCTTAAACCACAAAAAAGCCATTAAACAAACAAACAAAAAGAAGCCATTAAAGGAAAAACAAACGACTACATTAAACAATTATGTTTATAAAATTATTCCATTCTTTAAAAAAATAAGACAAATAATAATTTGGTAACAGATATGTTCAATCTATACAATCCAATCAAGTGTTACTCTCCAGAATCTATAAAGAATGCCAACATTCTAATAGAAAGAAAATACGGACAGAAGATAGGAAAAAGCAACTCAGAAAAGAGCAAATCCAAATTTACACACACACACACACACACACACACACACACACACACGATATTCATAGGCTATTTAGTTTACAATGTATCACAAGCACACAGAATAGTGACTAACACTAGGTTGGCACTCAATAAATATTTTTTGAATGTTAAATATACAATGAATACTTTTTTAAAAAATACAGAAGCTACTCAACCTCACTTCAAATAAGTTGTTTTTTGTTTTGAGATGCAGTCTTACTCTGTTGCCCAGGCTGGAGTATAATGGCACAATCTTGGCTCACTCCCAGGTCCAAGCAAGCTCCTGCCTCAGTCTCCCAAGTAGCTGGAACTACAGGAGCACACCACCACACTGCTAATTTTTTGTATTTTTAGTACAGATGGGTTTTTGCAATGTTGGCCAGGCTGGTCTCAAACTTCTTATCTCAAGTGATCCACCTGCCTCGGTCTCCCAAAGTGCTGAAATTACAGGCATGAGCCACCGTGGCCGGCCTGTTTTATTTTGTTTTGCTTTCAGATGGGGTCCTTCTTGGTCCCTCTGGCTAGAATACAGTGGTGCACTTATGGTTCACTGCAGTCTCAAACTCTCGGCTCAAGGGATCCTCTTGCCTCAGCCTCCTGAGGAGCTGGGACTACAAGCATGTGCCACCACAACCAGCTGATTTTTTTATTTTTATAAAGACAGAGTCTCACTATGCTGCTCAGGCTGGTCTTGACTTTTGGCCTGAAGCAATCCTCTCACCTTAGCCACCCAAAAAAGCTAGGATTATAGATGTGAGCTGTCTGATAACCCCATGAGACTAGCAGATATTAAAACATCACTACAGTGGGAGATGATGACTAGAAACAGGAAACAGGAAAACCTAAAAATGGCTACTGAAACCTCTTTGGAGATCAATTTGGCAATACCTATTGAACTTGAAATTGCACATCCCCGAGAACCCAATCAATCCATTGCTAAGTGACACCCTAGGTCAGGTGTCAGAAAACTATGGCCCAGGCCAGGTGCAGTGGGTCACATCTGTAATTCTAGCACTTTGGGAGGCCAAGGCAGGCAGATCACTTGAGGCCAGGAGCCTCAAGTGACATGGTGAGACCATGTCACTACTAAAAACACAAAAATCAGCCAGGTGTGGTGGCGGCGCACGCCTGTAATCCCAGCTAGTCGGGAGGCTGAGGCACAAAAATCGCTTGAACCAGGAGGTGGAGGTTGCAGTGAGCCAAGATCATGCCACCGTACTCCAGCCTGGGTGACACAGCAAGACTGTCTGAAAAGAAAAAAAGAAAAGAAAACTATGGCCCATATTTGGCCTGCTGCCTGTTTTTAAGAGGCTCATAAGCTTAAAATGGCTTTTATATTTCAATGACTGGAGGGAAAAAGTCAAAAGAATGTTTCATGACACATGAAAATTACATGAAATTCAAATGTCACTGCTCTTAAAAGTTTTATTGCAACACAGCAATACTTACTTATATTATCTCTGCCTTCTCATTGAAATGGCAGTGTTGAGTAACTGACAGAGACTGTATGACCTGCACATGTAAGATATTTACTATCTGGACCTTTACAGAAAAAGGCTGGTGACCTCTGCCCTAGAGAAACACATGCACAAGGAAACAAACTTTAAAAAAAATGTTCTGGCCGGGCGCGGTGGCTCACGCCTGTAATCCCAGCACTTTGGGAGGCCGAGGCGAGTGGATCATGAGGTCAAGAGATACAGACCATCCTGGTCAACATGGTGAAACCCCGTCTCTACCTAAAATACAAAAATTAGCTGGGCATGGTGGCACGTGCCTGTAGTCCCAGCTACTCAGGAGGCTGAGGCAGGAGAATTGCTTGAACCCAGGAGGCGGAGGTTGCGGTGAGCCGAGATCGCGCCATTGCACTCCAGCCTGGGTAACAAGAGCGAAACTCCGTCTCAAAAAAAAAAAAAAATGTTCTAATAGCAGTATGAGACATAGTAAAATGTTCGTAGCAGCAATGTATGTAATAGTAAAAAAGTGCACATAACCTAAATTTCCACAAATAGGGGGATGTATAAAGAAGCAATTATATTTATACTATGGAACACTAAATGATAATGAAAATGAAAGCACTAGAGGTTTTTTGTTATTGCTGCTGTTTTGAGACACTGTCTCATTCTGTTGTCCAGGGTGAACTGCAGTGGTGTAATATTGGCTCACTGTAACTTCCGCCTCCTAGGTTCAAGTGATTCTACTGCCTCAGTCTCCCAAGTAGCACGCCTGGCTAATTTTTATTATTTTTAGTGCAGACGGGGTTTCACCATGTTAGCCAGGCTGGTCTCAAACTCCCGACCTCAAGTAATCCGCCTGCCTCAACCTCCTAAAGTGCTGGGATTACAGGCGTGATCTGACGCTCACAGCCTAGAGCTATTTTTATCAATATGTTGAATCTCTCAAACAATGCTGTAATAATAAAAAGGAAGTTACAAAAGAATATACTACGGTATATAATCTATAAATTTTAAAACATGCAAAATGATACATATATTTGCATACACACACACACACACACACACACACACACACATGGTCAGAGATACATACATAAGGAGTAAAGTATAAAGGAATGCATGAGAACGACAACTACCAAATTAAGGGTAGTGATTACATCAGGAAAGGAGAATACAAAAAACGTTGGGGACTGGTTTCATCCTAGCTTCAACTGTATTGGTAATGTGTTCTTTAGGCTAGGAAATAGAATATATATGTTTGCGACATTATTCTTCGTATTTCACATAAATGTGAAATACTTCCTAATAATTTTTAAACTGTCGTTTATAAGATTTTACAACAATGAAGAATATGAGAAAAACTTATAAGAAAAAATGTAACTCAGAAATATAAATGCGGCAACAGAAAATATAGAAAGAATTAAATGTGAAGATTAGGAAAGTAATTTTAGGTGGCTCTGTAGGGAACTATCAAGATTTTCCAAAGCCTTGAGTCACCATGTTACAAGTCTGAGTACCCTGCTGCAGAGACCATCTGAAGAGATCTTTAGACTGCAGACATGGAACTTCTCAACCAAACTGCGCAAGCCACCACTAAATCATCCCTGCAGATGCTACATGAAGAAGAAAAATCACCTAGCAAAGCCTTTCTCAAATCCCTGATCTTCAAAACCTGTATCTTTTGGTACAGAAGACAAACCAATAGATCAATACTACTTCAAAATAAAGGCTTTAAATATTATATTTTAGATGTGATATTAAATTAGACCCCTTTGTGAGTTACCAAAACTGCAACAATCCTTCCCTTAGGACCTCAGCTTCACTAGGCTATCTACTTCTGTGTACCTTTCACAGTCAGTTCAGTTCATTAGTCAGGCAGCAGTTTGGTGCTACTGGTGTTGCTGGAAACTGCTTGACTTTCTAAGGAACGGAAAAGTCAATCGATACCTATTCCAAAGTGGTGCAGTTGGTGCTACCTTTAAACAGAGTACACAACCTCTTAAAAAATGTTACATTGAGCTGAAGCATGTAAGTTTCTAAAGCCAGAAATTAAATCGAGAAATGACTGCATGAGACAAGTAGTTCCAAATGTTCCTTACGCTCTAAAGTCAGATGACCATCAAGGTGCCAGTATTCTTTGAGACAGACCACTGAAATTTGAGAAACACTTTAAAAGTGCAAACACATAATTCAAGGAGAAGATGAACAGGTTCACAAAAAGCTTAAGTTAACACAGACTCAAGCAACAAGTGAAGCCTGTAAATGGTGAAGGCAAAGGAGACTGAGGAGCTGATACACAAGCTTGTAAAGGAGAAACTGATGAAGAGCCTCAGACTTAATTGCTATTACGACTTACTAAATCATTCTTTGATATCTCCTGTGATTAAAAAATGAAAACCAACCAGGACTGAAAAAAGAATACTGAATGCCAAAATGTTTGGAATCCCACTTCATTCAAATAGTGACCGCTGGGGTTATGGAGAAAGAGAAGTTATTGGTTTCCACAGACGCAGAGTCAGCAGAGGTCATGGTAGTTAAGAAGTAAGTACCTTCATCTTGTCTCCAGGATTTAGTGCCATTTTCATAAGTAGGAGGTTGTGAGGGTAAGAAGTTTGAAGATTTTTGCATATACAAGACAAGATTATTAAACAGTTTAAATTCTCTAAGCCTAAGAGAATTTCTGGTTCCTCGTTGTCCACTCTTTATTAAAAATGAAAAGTGAATTTATCATCTATTGGATGCCAGCACTGTTCTTTTTTTCTCCTGTTCTGTTTCAAAGACAGTAATGCAGTCAATTTGGGAGGGGAAAAAACCTATCTTCAAAAAGTACAAAATGTATTTGAAATAGCAAGCCCTCCTTTACCCACCCCAAATCAAACAAACAATTAGTATATAGCTGTTGTCATACTACTCCAGGATAGTTTCAGATGGCTTCAAGGTAGCTGTTGTTAAACTCGGACAAGGCAGAGTGTCCAGACATCCCAGTGTGCCTGGGACTATCCCAATTTTAGCCTTGAAAGCCACATATACTCTGAATCTTCAGGGTATATGGGGTCCTAATTTTTGCCAATGGATGCAGAAGATTCTGGGAAGTACAAAACTCTAAGGTAGACAAAAATTTAGGGGCCAAAAGCAACACCGTTTTTAGTGTCAAATGGCTATGGCACAGCTTGTTTATCACCTTCTGTAATTGTAGTCATTGTTTTTTTTTTTAATCTGATGATGGCAACCATCATTTGCAGTTCACAAAAATGCTATTGTTGCATCATTCTAAGTAAGGTGACTTAAGTATACAATTTAAAGTTTGTTGTAACTATGAGCATTAACAGTCTGTGACCTAGTGGATTAATTGGTACTTTGCATCAAGATACACTTTTATTTTTAATATTGTGAATAGTATGACCATATTTTCTAAGAGATTAAGTAATGAAAATGAGAGTATGACCCAGACATCACTAAATGAAAGAAAAAACAAAAGAAAAGTTTCTAACATTCTTCATTTTTCCATACTGACGCTTGCCAGATTTCAGAAATTCCTGAATCCATTCTGGATCATCTAAAAGTTAATAAGGCCAGGTGCAGTGACTCACACCTGTAATCCCAGAATTTTGGGAGGCTGAAGTGAGTGGATCACTTGAGGTCAGGAGTTCAAGACCAGCCTGGCCAACATGGAGAAACCTCGTCTCTACTAAAAATACCAAAAAATCAGTCAGGCGTGGTGATGTGCACCTGTAATCTCAGCTATTAGGAAGGCTGAGGAAGGCAAATTGCTTAAACCTGGAAGGCGGAAGTTGCAGTGAGCCAGTGAGCCAAGATGTCGCCACTGCACTCCAGCCTGAGTGACAGAGCCCAGATTCCATCTCAAAAAACAAAAACAAAAAAATTAAACCACTGACTGTTTCTGTTGCTATTTATATCTTTGAAATAAATTACTAATTAAGTTGCCCATTTCATTTGTCTTTTTTAGCTTCCCAAATTGTCCAAAACTTGGAAAATTTGTAAGAATTGTCATTTAAAATACTATATGATTGTTGAGAAATACTATCACTTGAAAGAATGGGAAAAAAAAAGTACCAGGTAGGTATGGGACAGAAAAGATAGCTGTATAGATTAAAGATAGCTGCAAATTCTTTGCTATTCTTCCCATTGAAGGGTGGAATCTACTTCCTCTCCCCTTAGTCAGGGCTGGCTCTGTGTTCTTTCGGCCAATACAATGCAGAAGAGGTAACACTGTAAATTTCTGAAGTTGAGCCTCAAGAGATTTGTGGCTTTCCGTTTTTGCCTTCTTAAAAGTGCTGTTTCATCAATAAATGACACTTCTCCATAATAACTTATTATTTTCCCTTCTCTTGTTCAGTGATCCCTTCCTTTGGGGAGAGGTACAGGAAAAAGAGATAAGAGTAAGAATAGGGAACCAAAGTGATGAGGAAGAGGGGAGAAGGAGAGAGGAAGGAAATGCTGAAGAAAGCTATTAAGTGGGGTCCCAGGCTACAGTTTGACTGCCCCACTAACTCAACAACCCTTCCATACCTCAAGTTCCTCAAATATTCAACATACTTTTTAAATAGCAACAGGAATAATCAACTTATGGAAGTCTAGACATATGAAGTATGTTATTTCATTTTCTTTCATTATCTTTCCTCTCTCATTACAACACTGGTCAAAATCAGCTAATGTCTAGAAAAAAAGTAGTCAGTGAAGGAAAAACAATGCAAACTCAAATTCAAATAAAAGAGAAGACAAGCAAGGAAAGGAAGTTCTTTTTCTTTTCTCTATCTGCTAAGAAAAAAATAATAATATCAAGTAACGTGGAATGCTTATGATATGCCTGGAATTGCTTTAGGTAATATTTATTTCTTCAATCTTGATGGCAATCTTATAAGGTAACTACAATTATTATTTTTTAGCTACAATTACTATCTTTGTTTCACAGCTAAGAAAACAGAGAGGTTAAGTAATCTATCCAAGATCCTACAGCTAACAAGTAGTAGAGCCAGATGTTGAACTTCAGCATTCTGACTTTTGAGTTCATATTCTCAAAGAATTTCTAGTGAAAATCACTTTCGTTTCTCCTTCCTTTCCTTCCTCCTTTCCTCTCTTATCTCTTCTTTCTTCTTCCCTCCCTCCCTCTCTCTCTTTCCTTTTTCCCAGCTCTGTCGCCCAGGCTGAAGTGCAGTGTCATGAACTGCAGCCTCAACCTCCTGGACTTGAGCAACAAGCGATCCTTCTACCTCGACCTCCTAAGTTGCTGGGACTACAGGTACATGCTGTGACATCTGGCTAATTTTTGTATTTTCTGTAGAGATGGGGCATCGTTATGTTGCCAAGACTGGTCTTGAACTCCTAGGCTCAAGTGATCCTACTGCTCTGGCCTCCCGAAGTGTTATCTCAGGATAACAGGCATGACCCACTGCACTTTGCTTGAAAATCACTTTCATTCCAAGTAAAGTTCTACTTTACTGTTTCCAGTAAGTACATGAAATCATACGATAAACTATTTATTTATCACTTTAACTGGGATAAAATCAACATAAGTTGATTTTATCAACTTATGGAAAATAAACATAAGGAGTAAATAAAGAATGACATCATGATGTAGTTTCCAAAAGTAATGGAATCAAAAGAAAAACAGGTGTATTCCCCTAAGCAGGCAGAAACTAAAATTCCTGTTCGTTTTTCATGGAATGCCAATCATTTGGGAGAAACTGTGCTTTAGTTCAACACACAGTGTGAGGTATTTACTGTCTCCAGTAAAACTGGCAAATGATTGGGTTCTGCACTGAGTTTACATATAACATAAAAGACTGGCTAAGGGGAAATGGTAAACACTTTTCATTTGGAGACAGAAGTATGTTTGCTGGTATATGTAGAGAACAACATTACAAGCAACAGTTTAGCATCACTCTTTTCAACCTAACAGACATGGTCCATAAAGGAAGACAGACTACGAAAAGGAAAACAAACTAAAGTACTAATATATGTATATTAGAAAGACAGAAAAAAGTTATTTCAGGAAAAATGGGAGAAAACATGGGTGAAGGAACTCACCTGGTTAAAACTAGATATGAACAAGTGTAGTACAAAAATGAAGAAATGTATGAGAGAATAAGTAACTTGTTAGAGCCGCCAGAGAGAGGCAGAATATTAAAAGCAAGTTTATAAGAACAAGCTAGCTACCATCAATCACCTTTGTCCTATAGTCCTTCTTCTCCTAACTGGATAATCTTTTGCCCCTCTGAAGCTCTCTCCATGTAGCAGCTAACTATCTTTTTTTCGGGGGTGGTAGGGGTGGGCAGCAGGGTCTCATTCTGTCTCCCAGGTGGGAATGCAGTGGCAGGATCACGACTCACTGCAGCCTTGCCCTTCTGGGCTCAAGCAATCCTCCCATATCATTTTTTATTTTCTTTGTACAGACAAGGTCTCACTATGTTGCCCAGGCTGGTCTCAAACTCCTGGGCTCAAGCAATTCTCTCACCTAGGCCTCCCAAAGCGCTGTGATTACAGGCGTGAGCCACCATGCCTAGCTGTTGACCTTTTCCGAAATAAATTTGATGTCATGGCCAGTATCATCTTGCAGTGCTCTCCTTGATGACACTATATTGTCCTCCCTTAAGTTCCCCAAACATGTCGTGCTCCCCTATTTTATTCTCTCTGCCTGGAAAGCACTGCCTCTCCACCTTCCGTTCTCTATTACACCCTTCAAACCACCCTGATTAGATCCAATTCTCATGATTTCAGGTTAAGTGTCCTTTATCCAAAATGCTTGAAACTAGAAGAAATGTTTTAGGTTTCAGATTTCTTTTTTATTTTGAAATATCTGCAAATTAAATTATCCCACTGAGCATCCCAAATCCAAAAATCTGAATATATGCAATGAGCATTTCTTAGGGGTGTCATGTTGGCATTCAAAAAGTTTCAAATTTTGGAGCATTCTAAATTTGGGATGTTCAACTTGTATCAACAATTCAACATTACTGTATTTGTTAATTGTAATTTTACATTTAAGAGTATGATTATTTTATTTATTTATTTATTTTACTTTCCAGACTAGACTGGACACTCTATGAAAAAAAAAACTGGTTTCTTCTCCCTCACCGTTGTGCATCTCAGTGCAGTGCCATGCCTACAACATAGTAGGTGCTCAATAAATATCTGTTGACTGAATAAATGAATACAGAGGAGCAATCTGCCAAAATAAGTGGATAGAGCAACCGTTAGTGAATAGTAGTGAAAGAAACAAGTCAAAGAGGGAAGAGGAGAGTAAAAAAATTGAACACAAGTTGTGGCCTGATGAAATCCATACAATTTTAGTGTGCTTTTGTACAAATAAAATAAGACAGCCTAGGTCTCCTTTTCCCTAGAGGAGCTCTAAAAAGATATGGAATTAGAATCTCAGTAGTTATAAAGACATAAAACATACTTCAGAGCAAAAATGTCAAACAGGCATCTCAAATTTAGTATGACCAGTGTTATTAATTTCCTTCTCATTCTTCCGTCAGTCTACTCTATCTCAGTAAATGGCAGTACCACCAACACCTCAAGCTAAACAAAACCTTTTGATTCCTCTTATTCTAATACTCAACGTACAATGCATCAAGTCCTGTAAGCTCTACATCCAAACATATCCTCAACCTATCAACTTCTCTTCCCCAGTCTCCACGGATACCATCCTAGTTGAAGCCCCTATCACTTCTACCTTGACTACTACAGTATTATCCTTATTGTCTTGCTTTTAATCTTGTCCCTTTTCAATTCATTCCAGAGAGCAGCAGCCAAAGTGATTTTTTTAAAAAAGATAAACCGTGTCATTACACCCCCTTGCTCCAAACTCTTCAATGGCTTCCCCCTGAGAATGACATAAAAATTATTCATGATCCTGATTGGAAGATCTCTTGCCTCTCATATCACGCTCTTCTTTGCTTTCTACATTTCAGCCTTTTTTTTTTTTTTTTTCATTTCAGCCTTTCTGCTATCAAATGGAACCATATATTACCTCTGAATCTTTACCCGTATCCACTCTGCCATATTAGATTAAATAAAGGCAAAGTCCTTGACTCTTATGCACTGTACCGTGCGTGGTACACTGCCTAGTAGAGTAGGATGCTATAAATGCGATGAGCGAATGAAAACCTAGTTTAGTTTTTCAAGGACTCAACTGGAAAGTAGAGAAAGTATAATATGTAGATGTTTTAACACTACATCCTAGGAGCCTATATATGGGAAAATATTTTGAACAGTTATAAATCTGATAATACAAAATGTACGGCAAATCATGGTGGAATATTTTATTATTTTAGTATTATTATTACACACATAGTTTCGCTCGTCGCCCAGGCTGGAATGCTATCGCGCGATCTCGGCTCACTGCAACCTCCGCCTCCCCCTCCCGGGTTCAAGCGATTCTCCTGCCTCAGCCTCCGGAATAGCTGGGATTACAGGCGCGAACCGCCACCGCTGGCTAATTTCTGTATTTTTAGTAGAGACTGGGTTTCACCACGTTCGCCAGGCTGGTCTCAAACTCCTGACCTCAGGTTATCCGTCCACCTCAGTCTCCCAAAGTGCTGGGATTACAGGCATGAGTCAATGCGCCTGGCCAGAATATTTTATTATTATTATTAAAAGTGTAAGAAACCAAAAGAATCATGGAAAATTAAGCAGAAAACGTTAGTACTAAATATTCGTTTATTTGGAAAGATTCCATATAGCATATGAAAATTGGTTATGAGGTTATGAGGAACTGAAGTTGTTCCTTTCCCTTCTGCTTGTTTATTTTTCTTTTCTTTTTTTTTTTTTTTTTTTTTGAGACAGAATCTCACTTTGTCGCCCAGGCTGGAGTGCAGTGGCGCCATCACTGCAACCTCTGCCTCCGGGTGCCTCCCGGGTTCAAGCGATTCTCCTGCCTCAGCCTCCGCAGTAGCTGGGACTACAAGCGCACGTCTACCATGCTGGGCTAATTTTTGTATTTTTAGTAGAGAGGGGTTTCACCATATTGGCCAGCCGGTCTCAAACTCCTCAACTGATCCGCCTGCCTGCCTCGGCCTCCCAAAGCGCTGGGATTACAGGAGTGCGCCAGCGCGCCCAGACCACTTACGCTTATGCTCTAAACAAGTTAACATTTGCTTGCTTTACGAAAATGCTGAAGACATGGTGAAACTCGCACCCGCACATTCAAAGACCCTTAGATTAAGATAAACTAAAAGCAGTAGTTTGAAACTCACATTAACTCTACATCTGTGGCTTTATTTGTGCTTTTTTATCCACCCTATGTTCATCCAATTAGAATTTAACTCCATCAGAAGCCTACAGAAGCTGGAAATCTAGGATAGCACAGAACAATAATCATCTGCATACTGAATATAGTAAGCACGAGTAAGCCATCTTCTGTTTCCAATTTCAAAACAAAAATAACACACACAGCACTACCTGTAACACAGCTGCACCCTCTCAGCCTCCTGACAGGTACCTATTCTGCACAAACTGGAATGGAGGTAATACGAAATGAACCCAGAAAAACTCAGAAGCTTTTCTAACTAGTAAATCTCCTGTAAAGCTCTCATCACTTTTAGATAAAGGCTGGCTTGTACGGTTAAGATTTTTTTTCACTTCACTATACTCAAGTAAGAAGAATTAAGAAAAATTACCTCTATTATTCATCACTCTTTCACTAGGCTAATATTGAGTACCTATTGTATTCCAGGCACTGTTAAAGAGGCTGTTACAAAAGCAGTACCAAGGCATTCCCATTCCTCAACACTCTCCTATAGAACCTGTTACCCTAGGGGTTTTCTTAATTTTAAGCTAAATTGTTCTTCATTAATTCAGTAACGTTTCTGAAACATACTAAAAAAGGTTATATTTTAAGGCTTATGACATATTGCAATGAAAATCATCTTTGCAAAATTATCCAAAGAGTAGTTAATTCTTTTTAACAAAACGAATGAATCTCTGAGCAGCAGAGACTCATTTTGCTAAACATATTTATAAACTCAGTCACCAATGTAAACACTGAACCCATAGTCAAAGGAAGTAATATAAACACTTCTTGGTCCACAGTTACAATAACATTTAGCTCTATTTTGGGGGTCCTTATATATAGGCCGAAAAAATCAATATTGCTCCCCATTACACCATCCCCAACAAAAACATATTTTTGTTTTTCTTGAGACTGGCTTAGTGTACTTACAGCAAATATTTAATCTACCCTCACGAGTGAATAAACACTCAAATTCTGTCAATAAGCTTTTGTTACAGCCCCAAAATTGACACTGTAAACCTTACTCTTTTCCCAGATAAATTATTTTTATAGAATATTTTTATAAAAACACCTTCTGAAAGATTATCAGACAAGGCCAGGCCTAATCTGGAGGCTGGCTGCAAAAGGAAACCTGAAAGTGAGAAACAGACCAGAGGGTATAAAACACACCTCAATGAAACTGTCTGTCCCCTCCCCATTTAGACTGGTCCACAGTTGCACCCAACCTTAGCAATTTGAAACTTTTCATGAACACCAAACAAGACGAGAATGCAGGCTACCCTCATCCTTAGGCCACCACCCCAAAATTTTTTGAAATGTCAGAGACTTCAGCGCGCACTCCTAAAGGACGCCCACCAACTCTGGCTCGCAGCTCAATCCACCCGCGCCCCCTGGGCCGAACCGGCTCGCAGAGAAGCCACTCGCCTGGGCCGACTCGAACCTGGCGCGCTCACCGCACATCCCCACGCAGCGCAGATAACTGAATATCCGGGGTTCTGGGGGCCGCGTTTTCCTGTATCACTCCTCCCCGCAAGGGCAGAAATAGACGTACCTTCCAGAAGAGTAATCTCCCCGGCGCTGACGCCGCTCTTGCCGGCCGCCATCTTCCTCCTCCCACGCCGCCTCCTTCTTAATCCATGGCCCACACCGCCGCCGTGCTCGCCGGGATGAGGGGCCGCGCCGGAGGAGGGTAGCCGCCGCAGGGTTGCGGGCCTCGGGCTCAGCCGTCAGGCGGGCGGCGCTCCCACGTTCAGACGGGCCTACACAAAAGCAGGCCAGGCGCGTCCCGGCCTGTCCGCGGGCTGGCGGGCGGCGAGGCCCGCGGCCCGAGCTTCTCCTCAAGCCCCTCCGGGGGAACGCGAGCGGCGACGACGACGGCGGCGCTTCCCGGGCCCGGTTCCTCTCGGCCCGCGACTCCCCATCCACCGCCCACCCAGACTGCCTAAGAAACCGCCCCCAGCTGTGGGTTCCCAAGAAATGAGGATGAAGACGAGCACACAAACACGCCTCCTTTCGTCCCAGGTCGTAAAATGGCCGCACTCGCCGCGCCGGAGCGGCGAGGTGGCTGCGACCGTCAGGCGCCTCCAGGCCCCTCGCTCCGTCTGCAGCCGCCGCCGCTACGGCCGTCCGCCCACCCCGCCCAGGCGTGAATGCATCAGCGGAGGCCTTTGCGACTGTCCATGTGGACAGGGGTGGGTCTCCTCTGCCACCGCCTCGCGTCGGTCGCCACAACAGCTCTAGCCGCCGCTGCTACCGCTCCTCCCCCACGGGCGCTGGAGCTGCCGCCCGGCTCCCGCCCCCGCCCCGACGCCGCCGCCCCCAGCGCGGCTCTCCCTCAGCAGCCCGGCTCGGCTCGCGGGCAGAGCTGGCTGCGGCGCCGCACCGAGCCCTGACTTGTGAGCGCCGCTGCCGCGGCTCTCGGCAGGGTCGGCCTTTCACGGCACCCGCTCGGCCTAGGCAAGTTAGGTCCAGAATCCCCACCGCCTAGGGCCCCATGGCAAACCTGGCGTGTGCGCTTCTGCGGGCGGTGATGGGTTTGCTCCTCAGGTACCACAGATGCCTAGAAATGTGAAAATGTCATTGCTTGAGAAGGCCTTAGAATTTAAAGCACAGCCAACTGAAGAGAAAAGGTAGTGAGGTACTGGAATCACATGTGTAGTAAATGATTTCTGGTGTACATTTATATTTAAAGAAGTTTCCAAAATAATTTATCAAGGAAGATCCTACCAGTCAGCTTTAAATGGCAGTGTTAAAAAAAAAAATAGTCCGTTGTCGTTTATGTGTCTGAGACTTCAAAAACCATAACTTACAAGTCAGGTCTTTTTTTTTTTTTAACTCCTTTTTCTTTAATTTTTTTTTCATATTATAAAAATAACATTCTCGTTCAAGGAAATAAGGAAAGCATGATTGTTTCACCACTGAAACGCAACTCCTTTAGGTTTGTAGTCCTCTGATAGCATTTTTCTTGTCTTTCAGTATCTTTCTTTTAAAAACAAAAACGAGCAAAAATCTATGCTAAATATCCGTGAAAACTCAACAGCAATTAAAATGATGCAAAAAATCGGTAAGATGAAGTGCAGTCTTTAGGGAATGGACTGTTCTAATTCAGTTGTCCTATTAACGAAGGCCTAACCAGAAAACCTTGTTGTTTAAAATGTCTTTTAAAATCTTTTCCTGATGTGAACCAATACTCTTTCCTGATTAGCAGGGGTAGTGTAATGAATATAAATTTATTATAATTTATTTTTGTTGCCTAAGGTTATTGCATCATCCTGTTGTGCTGTTCTATGACATCGTCTGTGCCAGTGACAGTATAATACTGAGATGTGTAGGTAATGGGCAGATGTGGGTAACTGGCCATTTGTGCAGACTTCAAAATGTAGTTTTAAAAAAATCTTTCAGGCCAGGTGCATGGCTCATGCCTGTAATCTTAGCACTTTGGGAGGCCGAGGTGGGCAGTTCACGAGCTCAGGAGTTTTAGACCAGCCTGGCCAATATGGTGAAACCCCGTCTAAAAACCTTGTACTAAAAATACAAAATTAACCGGGCGTGGTGGCAGGCGCCTGTAGTCCCAGCTACTCGGGAGGCTGAGGCAGGAGAATCTCTTGAACTTGGGAGGTGGAGTTTGCAGTGAGACGAGCTGGGGCCACTGCACTCCAGTCTGTGCGACTGAGCAAATCTCTGTCTCAAAAAAAGAAAAGAAAAGAAAATGGTGGAAGGTTCCAGGAGTCGAGGAATGTGTGTGGCCTGTGGAAGCTGGAAAGGCAAGGAAATCAATTCTCCTCAGGAGTCTCCAAAAAGGAAAAATGACACCTTGACTTTAGCCCAATCAGAAAGGTGTTGGACTTTGGACGTACAGAACTATGAGAATAAATTTGCATTAAATTGCTAAATTAGTGGTAATCACCCTGTGTTACAGCAGTATATGGAATGGGAAACAAGGTATCGTGTATTGAAGACGTCTTTTAAGCAAACTCAGTTAGGATCTTTCAAACGAAGTCTATTTTATTTTATTATTATTATTATTATTTTTAAATTATATTTTAAAATTTTTAGATGCCACGAAGTAGGTGGCAATGCCTTAACCGTATGTGTGTTGTCAGGCCCAAGGGCCTCTATCCATCCTTGTCAAGGGGAGTGCTAACCTTCTCTCCTTTCATACAACACTATTTTATTATTAAAATAGAGATGAGGATGTTGATATGTTGCCCAGGCTGGTCCCAAACCCTGGCCTCAAGGAGTCCTCCTTCCCTGGCTTTCCAAACCGTTGGGATTACAGCCAGGAGCCACCACCACACATGGCTCATTGTTATTTATTTATTTATTTATTCATTTATTTATTTATTTATTATTGAAAGATCGCCCAGGCTGTAGTGCAGGGCTGTAAACACGGCTCACTGCAGCCTCTTCCTCCTAGACTCAAGCAATCCTCCCATCTCAGCCTCTCAAGTTGCTGGGACTACAGGCATGCACCACCACTCCTGAATTTTTTTTTTTCGGTATTTTTTGTAGAGATGGGGTCTTCCCATATTGCTCAGACTGACCTCGAACTCCTGAGCTCAAGGGATCCTGCCTCCTGGCTTCCCAAAGTGCTCGGGTTACAGGTGCAAGCCAGCCACCTGGCCCATTGTTGTTGTTTTGAGACAGTCTCACTCTGTTGCACAGGCTAGATGCAGTGGTGTGATCTCAGCTCACTGCAACCTCTGCCTCCCAGGTTCAAGTGATTCTTTTGCCTCAGTAGCTGCCATTACAGGTATGTGTTGATTTTTGTTTGTTTGTTTTTGAGATGGAGTCTCGCTCCATTGCCCAGGCTGGAGTGCGTCCTGGTTTCAAGCAGTTCTCCTGTCTCAGCCTCCCAAGTAGCTGGGACTGCAGATATCTGCGACCACGCGTGGCTAATTTTCGTATTTTTAGTAGAGATGGGATTTCACCTTGTAGGTCAGGCTGGTCTTGAACTCCTGACCTCAGGTGATCCATACTCCTCAGCCTCCCAAAGTACTGGGATTACAGGCATGAGTCACTGCTCCTGGCCTGATTTTCGTATTTTTAGTAGAGATGGGGTTATGCCATGTGGGCCAGGCTGGTCTCAAACTCCTGACTTCAGGTGATCTGCCAACCTTGGCCTCCCAAGGTGCTGGGATTACAGGCATGAGCCACTGCTCCTGGCCTGATTTTCGTATTTTTAGTAGAGATGGGGTTATGCCATGTGGGCCAGGCTGGTCTCGGCTGGTCTCAAACTCCTGACCTCAGGTGATCTGCCCACCTTGGCCTCCCAAAGTGCTGGAATTACAGGTGTGAGCCACCGCGCTTGGCCTTGTTGTATTTTTAAGTGTTATTAATTTTAGGCCACTATTTTCAACAACAGATTTTCAATATAGGCAAAACAGCCTTCTATTGGAAGAAGATGCTGTCTAGGACTTTCATGACTAGTGAGAAGTCAATGCCTGGCTTCCAGGTTTGAAAGGACATTGGCTCCTCACTCTCTTGTTAGGGGCTAACGCAGCTGGTGACTCTCAGTTGAAGCCAATGCTCATTTGCCATTCTAAAAATCTTAGTGCACTTAAGAATTGTGCTAAATCTGCTCTACCTGTACTCTAACAATGGAATAACAAAGCCTGGATGATAGCTTATCTGTTTATAGCATGGCTTATTGAATATTTTAAACACACTGCTAAGACCTACTGCTCAGAGAAAAGGATTTCTTTCAAAATATTACTGCTCATTGACAATGCACCTGGTCATCCAAGAGCTCTCATGGAGATGCACAAGGAGATTAATGTGCACCCGGCCAAAGAGCATTTTCGACTTTTAAGTCTTATTATTTAAGAAATACATTTCTAGGCTGGGCGTGGTGGCTCACATCTGTAATCCAAGCACTTTGGAGGCCAAGGCGGGTGGATCA
The DNA here is from genome assembly GCA_004027835.1 of Alouatta palliata. Classification (NCBI taxonomy): domain Eukaryota; kingdom Metazoa; phylum Chordata; class Mammalia; order Primates; family Atelidae; genus Alouatta; species Alouatta palliata. The sequence goes on from PVKV010028618.1 coordinate 24,337, forward strand.
CCTGAGGTCGGGAGTTCAAGACCAGCCTGACCAACATGGTGAAACCCCGCCTTAAAAAAAATAAATAAATAAAATAAAATAAATTTTAAAAAAGAAATACATTTCTAAGACTGTAGCTGCTGTCAATAGTGATTCCTCTAATGGATCTGAGCAAAGGAAATTCAAAACCTTCTGGAAGATTTCAGCATTGTAGATGCTATTAAAAATATTTGTAAGCTGGGCGCAGTGGCTCACGCCTGTAATCCCAGCACTTTGGGAGGCCGAGGCGGGCGGATCACAAGGTCAAGAGATCGAGACCATCCTGGCCAATATGGTGAAACCCCGTCTCTACTAAAAATACAAAAAATTAGCTGGGCGTGGTGGCGCACGCCTGTAATCCCAGCTGCTCAGGAGGCTGAGGCAGGAGAATTGCTTGAACCCAGGAGGCGGAGGTTGCAGTGAGCCAAGATTGCGCCACTGCACTCCAGTCTGGCGCCTGGCGACTGAACAAGACTGTCTCAAAAAAAAAAAAAAAAAAA
>PVKV010028619.1:0-24753 GCA_004027835.1 Alouatta palliata
ACACACACACACACACACACACACACACACACACACACACACACACACACACACACACACACACACACACACACACACACACACCCTCCTCCTTTCATTGATGTATTTTAGCAAGAAGAGATTGTAAATGGATAAAAGATATAACAAATGAATATGTTAGAAGGTGAAAAGGGTTACAAAAAGTAAATAGAATGAAGAGAGTACAGCTGGGGATAAAGTATACCAAGTGTGTCATTAACAAAGGAGAAATGGGGGAGGAGGTTTAGAGTAGACCTCAATGAGAGGAGAAATTTTAGCAAAGTTACAAAAGACATGAAGAAGTTAGCCAAGCAAACCTGTGGATGTAGTACCTTCCAGGTAGAGAAAGCAGGTGAAGAAAAGGCCCTAGCGTGGGTATAACAAGGGAGAGAATATGCAAATATTATAGAGGCCAGCACAGCTGTAAGCTGAGTAAGCAGAGGACAGTGGCTCAAGAGGTCAGAGTATTGGGCCCCTCTGGTAGGGCTACTTCATTGCAGAGTTTTTCATTGCAGGTGTATCACAGTTCCCCTTAATTTGTCAAAATAGCACCCCGACTCCCATGTTGAGAATAAACTGCAGACCGATTTTCTGGTTACTATTGTACAACAAATTGTTCCAAAGTTTAGTGGCTTAAAACAGTAATTTTAAATTGCCATGATGTTGTAGGTCAGAAATTCAGGAAGCTCTCCACTGGATAGTTGTCATTTGGGATTTCTCATGGCAGTTGCACATCTATAATGGCTGCGGCCGCACTCATTTGAAAGCCTGACTGGGCAGGATAACAAGGATAGCTCACTCAGATGGGTGGAAATGATGCTGGCTATTGGCTGGAGGTCAGCTTGAGCTGACATGTGGCCTTTCCTGGATGATAGTCTACACTTTTTATGTAACAGTAGACCTTGCTCAGAATAATGTCACAAGAGAATAGGGCTAGGTAGTAGCCACATGGTTTTTATTATGTAGCTTCAGAACTCATATAAGATCTTTTACTCTATATTTTATGGATCAAAAACAAATCAAAAGCCCATCAAGACTCAAGGAAGAAGTAACAAAGAATTTCTATCCACTATGTTAAAGTCTCCAGTTCACCCTACGCAAATTATTTATGTTTCTACCATTGTTAAAATATACTCATCCCTCTGAACAATCCTGTATCCCCAAATTGTCATCACATTATAGCATCAGGCTTGGGATTGAGAACTAGAATTTCATTATGTAAATCTGGTCTAGATATAGATGAGGTTCCCATTCCTCAGGCATAATTCTCTAAATATAGTTCTTTTAGTATCCTTTAACTTGATCAAAACATGTCCCACTCCATATACTCAACATACAATGTTGGGATAGGTGTATACTCAGTGTAAGAGTATTGCCGTTCAATGGTGGGAAAATGAGAGACACCCTGAGATCACTGAGAGAAATTAACTCCTTTTTTTCCCAAGGGATAAAACTCAAAAATTCTTGTCATTCATAGTATTGAGCATGAAATAAATAATCTTGTGATAGTGTACATCTGGTACAGATATGACTTCTCCCAGTCGTGAAACCTATGAACACCAAAAGCAAAAACAAATTATCAGCTACATTAAGCATGTCCACACACATAAACACACACACACACACACACACACACGCACACACACACAGAGAGAGAGAGAGAGAGAGAGAGAACCAATATACAATTGTGGAATAGAAATAGAATGACTCAGTCAACGCTTTCAGAAACAGGAACAAGGAGAGAAACACACCAATCATTAATTTAAAGGAATGAAAATTCTCTCAGACAAAAGTTATGAGAATAGGGAGTGAAGTCTTCTTTGAGTGGTTCAGCCCATTGGTCTCCATGGCCCATACTTCCAACCTTGGGTAAGCCCCATTTTTTTATTATCATCTTAGGTTACATATGGAATGGATATTGGGATATATGCACTCTTTGGGAAATTAACATATTTTTCCTACCCTGTTTCCTTGTCATGAATTTTTCTTTTGATTATACTTCCTACAAATTTATTCAGATGTGTATATATTTTATTTCAAACCATGTGCTAATCACATACACTTTTTTTTTTAGATCAACCTCTCTCCATCCTTCTCTTTCCAATATTTCTCTTTCTGTTCTCTCTATCTCTCTCTCTCTCTCTCTCTCTCTCTCTCTCTCTCTGTGTGTGTGTCTCTCTCTCACTTAGTTATGGTTATCTTGATTGAATGAGTTGTTAGGACAGAGCTAAACTTTTTGTCTCTTTCTTCCAGCTGAAAGGATTCATTGGGAAGCATCTTATTTAGTCCCAAATTGTAACAATCAGTAGAACAGTTGTATCATTGATTTTATCATTGCCACAAAACTAAATCCTAATTGGCCTTTGTTAGCCAACATGTTATAGGTTTTATCATTTAATGGGTAAGGATGAGAATTCTGTCTTCCAACTCCACAATTCTGAACTCTTGCTATTTCCCTTCATACATGCTTGGAACCCAGCCAATTTTCCTTTACTTCCTTGGTTCCTTGAGTACTTTTTAAAATGCAGGCAACAATAGACTCGAGCTGTCAACATTTAACTTTTCAACATATTTCCTAAAATTACAGGATATTTAAGTATGTTATCTGCCTTTTAAGGTATCATGAGTAACAATGTTACCAAATGTTTTGCCATAGCGTAATATAAATTGTTTCATTTACAAGCCTGATACATATTTCTCTCCATCTCATTCCCTATTCTATAGCCTTTGTAACATATTTTAATGTTTTTAATGCCAATAAAACAAATTCTGAACAAATTTCAGTATGAGTAGAGATAAACTAGATTATACTACAATAGCAAGTAATTCAGAAAAAGAAGCTTAACAGAGCAAAGGCTTATTTTACACCCATTGTACATGTCCTCTGACCATTGGCTGAGACTCTGCTCCATGTTGTCATGGCTATTACTTGGACATGGACATCATGATGGCCTTGGGGAATTGTTCGTCGTACTGCCTGCCTTTATTTGATTGTATGAATAAAAAGAACATGCTTGGTCTCAAAGCTTCTGCCTGAAAGTAACATGTATCACTTCTCATATTAGTTTGAGCAAATCAATTCACATTACCACTGTAAGAGAGTGGAGAAGTCCCATGACTACTACGCACCCAGAATGAAAGAACCAGCTATTTTTTGAACAGATCTAATGACTAGGGAGAATTCTTTTTTTCCGTACAATTTTCCCCATGGAATTCATTCTTAATTGTTTGTTTTTGTTGTTTCTGTTGTTGTTTTAGTCTTTTTTCTATTTTCTTAAAGCAAATTTAATGTTGAACTAAATTTCCAATTATCTAAACTTTGGAAGACATTCAGACACATCAAGCATTTTAACAAATTAATTTTCTTGTAAAAACATCTCTGGGAACTTGCAGATATGACCCAATTTGCACTGACAATTATCCTTTCTATATCAGATAAACAGCTGTCACCTGAGAACTCCTCTATCTTTTTACTATTTTGGATTTTCAGTTTATTTTATCCACAGGATTATTTTTTGTTGTTTACTTTCTTGGTTTGGTGGCTCTATCCTCCAGTATTTTTACCAGGAAATGAATAGTGGAGAGGAAATGATTGTGCTCATAATTATCAAAAAATATCTTTGTTCTGCCATCGCCCTTCATTGGTAATTTCATTGATGTCGAATTTTAGGCTGGAAATTATTAAAGTCATTGTCCCAGTGTCCTTTTCCTTCCTATGTGACTCTGAAGTCTGAGGCCAATATGATTTCTTTTTCTTTGAAGGATTTTGTAATTGCTCCATTATGTGCTTTGATGCAGGTATGTTTTGTATACTTTCAATCTCTAGTTCTAATACAAATCCTTCATTTCTGGCACATTCTCTATGAATTATTTCTTTGATCATTCTTTCCCCTCTGATTTCTTCTGATGTCTTTCTTTCTGAAATTTTTATTATTTATGTATTAGGTTTCCTAAAGTAGTCTTTTAATTATATTTTATCTTCTATGTTTCTATCAATTTGTCTTTTTGATTAATTTGGCAAAAAAAAAAATCTCCCTTGTTTTTCAAATCTTCTATTGAATCTTTTTTTTTTTAAATTTATGCAATCCAGTGTTCTTTAAAATTTTTATTAACATAAATGTTCCCTGTTATGGCATCCTATTCTTCATACATCACAACATGATCCAATTATTACCCTGTAGGAATATTTTTGATATGTTTTAAAGTTTGCTTCATTCTACAGGTGCTTTGTTTCTTCCACAGTTTTGTCCATGCCTGTTTTGTGTATGTTTAATACATTTGTTGATTTGCATTTGTTTGTGGTGTTCATCTCTTGGTTTTGATATCTGTATTTCTGATTATGGGGTTTCCTCGTTGCCTAATAAGCCTCAGTTGTCTGCTAATATTTAGGAATAGAACGCTAAAAAATTGATTGATAACTCTGAGCACAAATATCGTCGATTGTGATCCTTACTATAACAACAGTGCAATGAGAAGTTTCCTTAAGGAATCCCTTTGAGGGTCAGTGTGTTTCTGTGTTTATTCTAAAGCTGTCAAAATCACTCTGGAAAGACTTTTTTCTCTCCTGTCCAGAGGGAGAAGCCTGGCTTTCAGCTTTCCGGTAGCATAGTTAAGAATGTAAAGGGAAAGGTGCTCAGCATCTAATATGCATATATTCACACAATCTCTTACTTGTAAACATGGTGTGTTTGCCCTCAGAAGTACACAGGGAAATCCAGGAAAGCGATATTCTTATACTCTCTACAAAAATAGACTTGTAGTTTTCCTCTGTAGTGGAGGAAATTACCTGGCTAGAAAAATTGTCAGGGGGAAGAAGGGATTTAATATTTGCTCAGTTAGATATGTAACTAATCAACATTATTCCTTCCTGACCTCTAATTAAAGGTAACCAGTATTGCCAATTTCAGAGTCCTTTTGGAAGTTCTACAGACTTAATTTTATAGGTTGTTGACTTTATCGTGCAGGTTTATGAGAATGGATGAAAAAATCGTCAACAAAATATTAGCAAATTAAATCCAACATGTATAAAAATAATTATCCAACGTTACCAACTGAGATTTATTCCAAGTAGGCAAGGCTGGTTTAACATTTGAAAATGAATTAAGGTAATTCATCACATCAACAGATTAAAGAAGAAAATTATCAAGATAATATCAATATATGCTGAAAAAGCAGTTGACAAAGTCCAAAACTCATTCATGTCAAAGTCTCCTGGCAAAATAATAATAAAGAGTATCTTGTTCAAATTAATAAAGAATATCCACTAAATCTGCAGCTAATACCATACTTAATGTTGAGAAACTAAAAATTTTCCCACTAAGATCAGGAAGAAGGCAAAGATGTCCCCTCTCACCTCTTGTTTGCAACACTGAATTGGAAGTCCTAGCCAATGCAAAAAAATAGGAAAAGAAAATAGAAGGTATAAATACTGGAAAGGAAAAAATGAAAGTGTGTTTGTTTGCAGATGACATTATTTTAGAAAATCCAAAAGAATTTACAAAAACAAACCTCCTGGAACTAATAAGAAATTAAAGCAAGATTGCAGGATATAAGGTTAACACAAAGTCGATCACTTTCTGGCATACAAGCAATAAACAGGTAAAATTTGAAATTTAAAATATAACATCATTTACACTAGAATCCCCCCTAAAATGAAATACTTAGATACATATTTTAAAAAATATGTATAAGGTCTATCTGAAGAAGGCTACCAATCGCTGATAAAATAAATCAAACAAAAACAAAATAAATGAAGAGTTATCCCATCTTCACAGTTAGAAAGGCTCAATATTGTCAAAATGTTAGTTCTCTCTAATCTGTAGATTCAATGCAATCCTAATCAAAATCTCAGAAGTTATATTGTGAATATCAGTAAACTGATTGTGATGTTTATACAGAGATACCAAAGACATGGAATAGCAAATATTAAAAGAAAAGAACAATACTTACTATAAACCTACAATAATCAAGAAATTATGACATTGGCAAGAGAACAGACAAATAAATTAATGGAACAGAATAGACAGACCAAAAATAGACCCACATTAGTCAACTGCTGTTTGACAAAGGAGCAAAGACAATACAGTGGAGAAAGGATGTTCTTTTCAACTAATGGTGCAGTAAGAACTGAACACACAGATATAAAACAATGAATTCAGACATAGCCCTTACACTCTTCACAAAAATCAATTCAAATGGACCATAGACCTAAATATAAAATGCAAAACCATAAGATTTCTAAAAGATAACAGAGGCAATAACACAGATCACCTGTGCATAAAGATAACTTTTTAGGTACAACCCCAAAGACACAATCCATGAATAAATAATTGATAAAATAAACCTCCTAAAATTAAAACCTTCTGCTCTGCAAAACACATGTCAAGAGAATAAGAAGACAAGCCACAGATTAGGAGAAAATATTTGCAGAAGCTACAGATGATACAGAAATTTTATCCAAAATACACCAAGAACTCTTAAAACTCAACAATACAAAAAACCCTGATTTTTAAAAATGGGCCAAACATCTGAACACACATTTCACCAAAAAATATATACATATGGCAAATAAATATTTTAAAAGATGCTCTACAGCATACGTCATTGGGGCAATACAAATCAAAACAACAATGAGCTACACACCTTTTCAAATGGGCCAAATCCGGAACACTGACAACATCAAATGCTGGCAAGGTTGTGAAGCAACAGGAACTCTCATTTATTGAAGATGGGAATGAAAAATGGAACAGCTACTTTGGAATAGAGTGTGTATATTTCTTACAAAACTAAATATAACCTAACTGAGGAATCCAACTGCAAATTAAGGATTCAGTTTTTACTGTTCTGATAATATATGGACTTGCCCCTCTGCTTGAATCTTGACCCTCTTCTCTCTGGTCATGGTTTTATTAATTAATATTTTTGTTTTGTTTGGTTTTGCCTTTTTAGAAAATATGCTTACAGTCATTTTAGTGGTACTACAGGAGAGGGCAAGAGTATTAGGTAGTATCTTACAAATTTGGTTATTTTCACCATTTTTGAGCTACACACAAAAAATCTTAATGTTGAAAACTAAAATAATTTCTTCAATTTTCCATACTAAAAAATTTACAACTTTTAAAAAAATTTATAGTTTCTATAAAATATCATTAGTTCCTGCTGGTGAAAATATGATGTATAACATACTAATTAAGAAAGACATTTTAATTGCAACAAAACATGCATACTACAAAGGCATATTCAGACTATAAATCAGTTTATTCATGTCCCTCTTTTCAGACTATATATTTGCACCTGATTTTTCAGAGGTACTGTTTATTTGTTTAATTTAATTAGAACAATATATCTCCTGAATATTTAAATAAGCATCAAGGCTGACAGGTTTTGACTTACCCAGTCTCAGACACAACTGAATCATAATGAAGTAAAACTAGACTTTCTTTGACTCACCACATCTTTCCTTAATTACTCAGGAGAGAGACAAGTTTGAGCCTTCATAGTCTGATCCAGCAATGGAATAGAGAAGCACAGTTCAAGAAGTATTAAAAAGGACCTCTAGTCCTTAAAAATGTAATTTGTTAATTTAATTACTATTCATTGGTTAGTGTCTACTATATGCAGGACAAAGGTGCTAGGCATGGAGTAGCCCACAGCAAACAAGAATGTTTGAGTCCATAGCATCAGGGAGACAAACAACAATATATTAATTTAACAAATAATTATTTAATAACCTTAGGCTCTGCTCCACCTTCTTTATTATTCAAGGGAGAAATAATACATTTCATCACATTCACATTGCTTGACAAACACAAAAGGGAAATCCTGCACAATGTCCACACAGTTCTTTCCTTTGAATATGAGTTTTCTCTCCATTCTGTACATAATCAGATGTAGCTGGAAATTCAAATATTTGACTCTATTCAGTGATACCACATGCCTGCTGCTCCTTCAATGGGCAGGTGGTCTTCATTCTCAACTCTAGGGATGCCTTAATATAATCAACACTCCATTGTTGCCAGAACAAAAACTATCTTCCTCGGGCACTCTCTACATTCATTTCTTATTTCTTAAGTCCCACCTCCACCTCTCCGACCACCTGCAATTTTTTTTCCTCAACTTCTTGTGTGAATTATGTTACTTATCTATTTCTACATGGGGCCCCCCAGAGTAGGAAACAGGAAGAAAAGGAGAGGAATCTTCAGTAATTTAGCCTCAAGATAAACCTTTCACACAGCCAAGACTAGCTGCTTCTTGGGTGGTTTTGTACTAAACACATTTATGCTTTGATTAGCCTTGCTTCACATTGCCAAACCTTCTACTCTTATTGTAAACGTATGTGGTAGGAAGGTGTGCAGTACTGTCAGAACGAAAGCAAAATTTATGCAAGTTAATTATGGAACACATTCCAAAGGGAAGAGAGGGGATGTTGAGGGTCTTTTACAAGGAGAACTAACCTAATATAACTGGTTAGGGAAGACTGTGGTAGAAGTGACTTTTGCTCTCATACCTTTCAGAAAGAGGTAACCACAGCTCTACCTATAATGCGGGGGGAGAAGGAGGGCTGTTACTACAGGAGCACAAACAACAAAAGAGAGCACTAGGTAAGATGAATCTCAGGAATGACATGAAACAAAAATGCAAGTCCATCTCTAGGCGTGTTAAATGATTTGATCTTTATTGTCCGAATGACTGTAAGCCATCAATGGGAATTTTTAATTTTTTTTCTTTTAATATTGGTCGAGAATAACTTAAACACTATAAATTCACAAAATGTAAGTGTACAATTTAATAAGCTTCGACAAAAGTATAAAGTCATGGAGCTCTTCCTGAATCTTAATGTAGAACATTTTTATCTCTCCAAAATTCCATCTGCAGTTATTCCTTTTTTACAATCTCACACCAGTAGATTCATACAGTATGTTGCCTTTTATGTTTGGTTTCATTCAATTATCAAAATGTTTTGGAGATTCTTCAGTTGTTACATGTACTATAATTCTATCCTTTTAATGATATTTATATCTTGATAAATAAAAATTTGCATTTTTTAACATTTAATTTTGAGTTTATAGTCTGGAATTCAAACTGAAATTATCAAATTACAAAATTGTTCCTACAGAAATTACAATTCAGTTTATTCTGCTCAATGTTAGTGATATAGGTCCTAGAGTAAATGGAATACAGCATGTGAAAAGTCAACTTCACGAAACACAAATCTTCTATTGAAAGAAAATCAATGCAGTTCTTCCATAAAGGTCTCAAGTTTTTATTTTTCAGTTAAATGCAAGAAATTGTTTTTCATTTATTTCAATTTTGCTATTGCTTTTGTCTCCTAAATGTATTCGAAAAATATTTTCACAGTTTTTCTTTAAGATATTTTAAGCAGCATGCAAATTGAATTATTGAAGTCCAGATTCAAAGAGAAATTTGATTTGTTCCTATCTGCTGGATTTATAAGATACTTTGTAAAAAAATCATTGATATTCAATCTACTTTTTATTCCAGGTTGTTAAAGCTGGAGTATTTATAATTACATTTTTGCATAGATTTAAATAAACAGTTGTTGAATTGTGTTTGACAACATAATGGTGGTTATTTGTGGTGAAATGATACCCATTTGCACCCATTGATTGTGATTCTGCTGTTGCGGATGACTGTGCACAAAGGAGAAATGATAAGCTAAAATATTTTATCAGTGAACTTAATTGTAAATCAATTTTAAATATAATAACCAGAAAATCCAGAAATTAAAAAATGTATGTTTAGGTTACAAAAATTCCTCATATGTGTTTGCTATTGGGTACTTGCTTAAAAGAACAGTTTGATGCATTCCAAAGTTAAACTAGAATGTATTGCCTCATGATGCCTATTGAACACAATTACTTAGCCCTCCTACTTTCCCCAATCCCGGCTTATATGGCAAGATAAATATAAAATAAATATAAAAATGAGAAGAAAACCACATATTACTGAAAATCCCAAAAAAATTATCAAAAGCAAACCAGAATATTATGGAGTTTCTGGAAGATATAATGCAAGTGGGATCTGGCTGGTGGTGAAACGCCACAGAAATTAAGGGCTTAGAATCTTAAACAGGGAACAAATAAAGGTTTTAAATAAGAACATTTTTACAGGAAACCAAACATGAAAATATTCTAAGGAGTGATGCACAGGGGATAAGACAGTGATCAATGATGTAGTTATCAGGTCATACTGAGTTAAAGGGCAGTAGGACAGCCTCACTAGGATCCATTTTCATAGCAGTTGCTATGGCGTTTGCCCCAGGACCAAACTCAGCTAGAGTTCTACAAAGGCAATGGGGCATATGCTGAGGGAGACTCACAGGGTGTGGACAAAGAACAAAGAGGAAAGTAGAAAGAGTTCACACAATTAGAAGTCAAACTACTCACGTACTCTTCTCATCTGCACCAACCCTAAAATCTGAGTACCTTTATTCATAATCAGCATTTATTGCTTGTGCTTAGCTTGTGCTAAGGAAATACTCTCTGGTTAGCTAAGTTAATCACTTTATTATAATATAATATAGTATAATATACTACATATACACATACATATATCTAGATTTTTACCTAGAAAAAGAAAGAAATAACCAAGAATCAGTAGACATTAACAGGTTCTCAATAGCATTTAACATTCTAAACAAAAGATATTTACTAGCCTGAACAAGTATTCTCTAAATGAACAGAGCTAATGGAAGACACCAATATAATGATAAATAAGAGATATAATATCCTTAACATGAGAACAATAATTAAACAGTAGTTAAACTCATGATGACTGAAATCTCCATCATTATCAAATTGTTATGAAATCTCCACATTATTATTATCATGGAAATCTCTAAAGAAACAGAAATAATAAAAGAGGCCAAATAATAAGGCTGATAATAGAAATACCTAGTAAACCCATAATGATACATTAGGGTATAACCTTTGTAGCATAAGAAAAATATTTTCAAAATGATTGTTAAAATTAAATTTCTAAAGATAGGCTGAATAGCAGAATGGACATGGCTGAAGACAATATTACGGAGCTGAAGAATGGAGTTGAAATTTTTTTCTCAGAATCCAATAAAAATTGAAAATACAGAAAAACCAAAATATGAAAAATTTAGAAAATACTAAGGCCAGATACAGGAAATTGAATGGCACCACTATATTTATTCTAGGAGAAGATTAAAAGACAATATAATCAGAAAAACAATAATAGAATGTTTCCTGAAAGACTTGTTAAGGTAACAAGAACTCATCAGCTTCTTTTTATAAATAATTTTAAAGTAAATAAATTCAATAAACACACACGGATGTTTGAAAACACAGAAATATAAACAAAATTCTGAAAGGGAGAGACAGAGAAGAGGTTAACCATAGATTTTGTTGTTGAACCTTACAGCCCTTTTATTTGAACACCACCTTCCTGCATGTGTTTGTCAGTCCAGGATTCTGTGTTCTTGAATTTGAGCCCACAGATCAATCTGGTTGGCAAGAAAGCTCCATTCTCTTGAATAGAACTACCCATAGGTGGGTATTTGACCCAGGTAGATTTCCCCAGAGACTCTTTAGAGCTGAATGAGAGCTCTGGAAGAGAAAATGTCTTTCTTCTTTCATTAGAAAGTACAGATAATTTTGTGGCAGAAGCCACAATTAGTGTTCAGTTTCCTTGTCTGATTTTCCTGGACCCATTTCTTTGACTTTCCAGATTTGTCCTCTATTCTTTCTGCTTGATGCTTCTGATATCCCTCCAGGAAGATCACCTGGCCCCAACCACATTCTTGTAATAATACACAAATAGTTTTGCTATTTATTAAGGGAGCTCTTTGAGTCCTTTGGCCATTATGTAGGGTAGAGAGGGAGAAAGTGGCATTGTTGACACATCATTTATTTGACAGTTCACCATTAACATGATATGTATTAATTCTGTCCTGTCACTCTAGGCTAAGACACAACACACTATGCCTTCTCTTCACCTCGTGGGGTGTACCTCTTGCCTTCTACCTCAGTGATTCTTTTTTTTTTTTAACATCTATAGGATTAGTAGTGATGGAACAGTTTATTTCTGATGAAAATTTTGTGTCTTATGTCTTTCTCCCTTTTTTGGTCTGGCTATAGGTTTATCAATTGATGTTTATGAAGAATTGGATTTTGTTATTGTTGATTTTCTATATTGATTTCTTGTTTGCAGCTTTACTGATGTTTTCTTTTTTTTTTTTTTTTTATATATACTTTTTATTGCATTTTAGGTACCTCAGTGATTCTTAATGCTGCTGAAGTTCAAAATGTCCTGTAATTCACTCCCACACCCAATCCTACATACTGGCCCTCCAAGTCTTGCTCAGCTGCAGGCTGAAGGTGCCCAAGGGAAGACTGCCCCTGGTTTACTGGCTTACCTGTATCCTGTACCTTAAGATGCTGCTGCTGTTGCTATTTAAGCATCTTTCCTGTGATTTTCCAAAGGAGCTGCGGGTGCAACCCAGGAGGGTGATAGGGTTGACACAATATATAACAAACATTGACTAAGGGGTGGCAATTTCAGTCTTCCTCACTTGATATAATGTTTCAAGATGCAATTTGGAAGGACTTTCTAGAGATGTTTGAAGAAACCAACTATGCTGTGAAGCTTTGTACAGCTGTTTATCACACTCCTATTTTATTTGCTATCTTTTCTTCCTTTCCCTAGTTTTCTTTCCCTTTATTCTTGATTTCTTGGTTTGAACTTCCTTTCCTCAAATAAATCACTATCACAGAGTTGGCCTCAGGCTCTGTGTTCTAGAGAACCCAGGTTAAGATCTCTTCAACTCCAAGGGTTCACAATTAACAACAATGACAAAAACCAAACCAAAGTAGTAACACCAAAGAAATAATAGTAGTAATAGTTATCATTTGTTGAATGCTTACTATATACCAGACATTGTTCTAAGTACTTTACATGTACTAACTCAGTTCATTCCCATCCTCAGGTAGTAAGCATGACTACAGCTGCTTTGCAGATGAGGAACATGAGAAAGAGGGAAGGTAAGGCCTGGCAAAGCTACAATGGCAGGTTGTATGTGTGAAAATAGTAGAGATGATTTTTCCAAAAACATTAGAAAATATTGGAAGATCTCATTATATTCTGCTGGATGACATCAAAACTAACTATATGCAGTTAGCAGTGTGTACATACCCTAGAGAAGAAGGAACTGTGTGAGCAGATCGAAAGAGCTGTTTCACTGAGCACTATGACACTGAGTGCTTAGGCATCCTTGCGGGGGCATCCATTCCCCATTCTAACTACATGTAACTACGAAGACTACTGCCTTTTGACTTAACAAGGGAAGTAAAGTTGATCAGGTATCTCAAGGTATAGTAGCAGGTGGCAAGCTCCCAACAGTTCAGCACAGTTGAGGAGCAACTTCAGTTGTTGGCTACATGTTTGGAAAAGAGTTTCAACTGCATGTTCTCACTCATATGTGGGAGCTAAAAAAAAAAGTTAAGAGTACATAGAAGTAGAAGTAGGCAGCAGAATCGTAGTTCCCAGAGGCTGAGAAGGGGAGGGGAAAGAGGAGAAAAAGAAGAGGTCATTAATGCATACAAAATTAGAGAGAACAACTTAGTACAGTGCGGTGTTCTATAGTACAGTAGGTTGATGATTTTTAACAATAATTTATGGTATATTTTTAAATAACTAGAAGAGAGGATTTTGAATGTTTCCAACACAAAGAAATGGTAAATGTTTGAGGTGATGAATATCCCAATTAGCTGGATTTGAATATTACATATTGCATAAATGTATCAAAATATCACAAGTAACCCAAAAATATGTGTTATTATATTGTATCAATTAAAATCAAACTAAAAATAAATGTTCAGGTTTAGGTGATTATAGTTGGATAACAATGTTAATGGCTCAAAGATTTAAAAGCCCAGGAACTTTTCCTGGCTTCAGACAAGGCTAGGGTGGTTGTTTAAATGTTTTGCTGGGAATCTCAAAATCTATTCTTTCTTTCTCTTTCTCATTTTTACTAGTTCCCTATTCCCACTACATTCCTCTATTACTGACTAGGTTTTCTCAGCTCTGAAGTCTGCATTGCTCTATGTTGGGTTCATTCTTCAAAACTCAAAATTCAATTTCAAGATGCTAAAATAAAGTAAATATTTGGGCAGAGTGAGGCCGCTTAAATCTGTAATCCCAGCAATTTGGGAGGGAGGATTGCTTGAGCCCATGAGTTTAAGTCCAGCCTGGGAGACCCCTATCTCTACAAATTTTTAAAAAAATTAGCCAGATATGTTGGTGTGCACCTGTATTCCCAGCTACTTTGTAGGACTGAGGTGGGAGGATCACTTGAGCCTGGGACGTCAAGGCTGCAGTGAGCCCTGATTGCACCACTGCACATCAACCTGAGTGACCGAGTGAGACCCTGTGTCTAATAAACAAATATAAAAATACCTAAATTAGATAAGAAAGTAAATAATTGAATGCAATTGCCAGAGTGATTTACCTCTTGAAAACTGAAATCGGAGAAAGCAGGAGAGAAACTTATTAGGAAAAAATCTATTCCTATTCCTCCACCTGTAAATACACTTGAAGAATATGAATTGACTTTAGAGTTATTTTAATTTTAACTTAATATTATTGTGTCTACTGTGTTTGCAAACATTTGCAAAGATCTTTCCATAACTATTGCTTTCATTCAAATTCATTCATTTCACATCAGTGAAGTTAGTTTGAAAACTCAAACTACAGGTTCTGATTCAATCAGCATATAGCAAGATAGCACTAATTGATTTGACTTCTGATTAAAGTCAGAACATTTTTTGGAAACGTTGTTTTATTATCCTTGTAGACATAGCCTTAGCATTAACTGACACTATCTGTCAGGGTCCACCACACTTACAGAATACAGTCTGATCATGAAATAGCAAGTGAGTTTTTGATAGATGAAACGCCTAAATATATTCATGTTCTTTAAAACCAAACTCTCTAGATAGGTCATTAAAAACAATGCTTCAAAATGGAAACTGACAAGCCAAGGGAGGTAAGTGGCTCCATTGTTACAGCTCCCTATAGCTCCCATACCGTTAAAAATAGGATTTTAATCTGCTAACAAAAGTGACGTTTTGATTTTACTGTCTCTTCTTACATCTTCCTCACACTGACAATTTGTAGTGAGAAAAAGAACAAATCATGCAGATAATTTGAATATTGGCTTTCGTCTTCCCTTCTGTCTACCTTTTCTAAATAGATGAACTGACAGCTGATGCCTCGGTTTCTCTAATCTCAACAAATCTTTTTTTTTTTTGCTCAATAATATAACTTGACACCTTTCACAAGCTCATTTACGTTAGCATGCAGATTGTTTCTCTACACAGATTTTACATAAGATGAATAAATTATTTATTATGAAATTTAAACATATAATTTAAATGAAGCAAAGTATTAGCTTCCACTAATCTTTAATAACTTCTAATCAAATAAATATGCATCATTGTAACATAATCATTTAAATAATATTTTAATCTGTCCTTCTGTTTAACATTTCTTTCTATGATTTTTATGTATCAGCCTAACAGTTTTAATACAGTCCTATACAATATCTTCCACTGGAATATAAAATTCTAAATAAGAATGTGTCTGTGTACACATATGTGAGAACATAGACAATATTTATAAAACATTTCTCTTTTTATTTATAAAACATTTCTCTTTATATGGTGTTAGGAAAGTAAATTTTAAAGGTTACAAATCATATATATGTCCATTTAAATTTTCAAATTACATGGTAATATATATCTACTCCCCTCTACAGAGACCGTTCCCCAAAAAGGTCAGCACAGTTGATTTTTTTTTCTGGATATATATTTTTTAAAAAGTATATTTATCAGTATATATGTATCTTTCATCTTCCACATTCATCACAGTGTTCTGCACTTTGATTTTTTCCTCTTTAACGATGTTTTGGAGTTATTTGTACTAACACTTGGATATCAAAATCTTCATCTTATTCTAGTGACTGAATTTGAGCTAACTAATTTAACCACAACCCTACAGTTAGACGTTTTGATTGCTTCTGGTTTTCTTTTTCTACTTCACAATAATGTTACAATACCTATTCCTAAATGTGTATGTCTGAGTGTGTGTGCCTGTTTAGGTGTAAAACCTGACTGTGACTTTCAGTTATTAATAAGGAGATTATGTCAGCAGCTGCTGACTTAATTTCCCCAGTCCAACCTGGAAATATCACAGAAGTGGGAAAAAGTATATTAATTTGAAGAACTAAGGTAAATCTGTGAGAAATACCGGAGGAAGTGAACAGAGATGAACACTGTTAAAGCCCAGCGTAAGAGCAATGGAAGTCGGGACCGGAAGCAGGCCTAGTGCGTTCTCAGGGGGAAGTAAGACGGGGGTGCTTCTGCGTGCTTGTTTCTCCGCCATATTTCCTGTGGGAATCACCCACTGCTAGATTGTTATTTGAAAGTAGAAAAGTAGCAGAGTCAATGTAGCAGCCTTTGTCAAGGATATAGCTGGTGCGTGAAAATCCGCTGCTACTGATATTTCTTTCCTCTTTCACTCTACTCCTATTCTGCAACTTGGAAATGAAAATCAGCTGAAAAAACTCTTTCAACAAGAAGCAGTGTCAGGTATTGCTAGGGAAGTTCCCTGAGGGTCAGAGTTACCTAATGAAGAGAGAACAAATGGAATGTCAAACCTAGTTTATGATGTTCTAGGAACTTCCTGGGGCCTGCTGCACTTCCAAACCCAACAAAACACCTCAAGCTGGGGCTACCCATTGGCCCTCATACTCTTTATAAGTATAGTGAAGATGGCTGATATCCTCAGGGGAAATACCCTCACAGAAAAAAAAAATAGCCAGATACAGAGGCACAACCAATAAAAGAGAAATTACAAAATATATATACTATACTGGAAAAACCAGCATTAATAGAGCAAGTAAATCAATAATTTTTAAAAAAGGAAAAATGACACACAAAAATACTATATCCATGGAGCTACTGATAATTGAAGAAGGAATGGTCACTAAGGCCTATACCTTAAGAAGGTATACTGGTAATAGGCCAGGCACGGTTGCTCATACCTACAATCCTAGCACTTTGGGAGGCCCAGGTGGGTGGATCACTTGAGCCCAGGAGTTTGAGAATAGCCTGGGCAATGTGGTGAAACCCTGTCTGTACAAAAAATCTAAAATTAGATGAGCATGGTGGCATGCACCTATAGTGCCAGCTAATCAGGAGGCTGAGGTGGGAGGATAACATGAGCTTGGCAAGGATGAGGCTGCAGTGAGCTGTTATCACACCACTGCACTCCAACCTGGGTGACAAAGTTAGACCCCATCTCAAAGAAACAAATGAACAAAAAGCAACAAACAAAAAGAAGGTATACTGGTAATAACAATTACAATAGTTGCAATAAGGTACACAACACATGAGCTAAACAGAAACAAATTTGAAGTACTGTATGAATGAATTTGGGAAGTGGAAGAGCAATTGTAGGAAGAAGTTAGGAAAGGAAAGATGTAAAATATTTAAAAGTGTTAACAAATGTTTGAGTATAAGAGTAGCTGTGGCAATAGTTACAGACGCAGAAAAAGAGAGAAAAAAATGATCAGAAGAATATTTGAAGAAAATATGATTAAGAATTTCAAAGAACTAAAGAAAAATAATGAATGCCTAACATGGACATGATTCAGTGTCAAGTAGAAAGATGAAAAAACCCACATCTAGACAGATTACAGTACACACAACAGAGACCAAGAGAAATTCTAAGTTTCTAGTAAAAAAGACAGATCACCCACAAATGAAACATAATTAGATTGATGGCCATCTTCTCAATGAGGCACTAGAAACGAGAAGACAAGGGATTAAAGAGTCTGAAGAAATGATCTTTGGAGCTAGATTTTTCCATACAGTCAAATTATGTTTAAATGTGAGGGTTCAACAATATGAAGGCAAGAAATGCTTAAAGGTTTATTTTTTTTAAGTCCTTTTAAAAACACCTTTGCAGAAAGGACTGCCATTAAGGGAAAAATATCTTGGAGGGTGTTATGGGACAGATGACCTACATATAAAATTTCATCTTCTCCAAATAAAGAGGCCCCCAAGTATACCTAATCTAGTCCATATGCAGAACAGCTCTAGTCTATGTATACAGAGCCGAGCCTAGCTCAGACAATTGTAGTTCCTCGCGGTCTGATGAACTCATCAGCTGAACAGAATTCTGGGTAGGGTTTAGGTTCCAGAAACTTGAATCATTGCCCTCTCTGGGGAACATTACTACTTTTCTCTGTTTTTATTGGTTTCAATTCTTTCTTTGTCCTCTAACAACCCCATTGTTTTACCAATAGACATGTTTATGTTTGACTTTCTACAAATCTAATCTTATATTCTTTAGCTTCAATAGTTAATTTTAAGCCATTTACTTTCATGGTAAATATTGAAATTTTGAGTTTGTTTCTGCCATATTCTTTTGCATTTTATTTTAACCATACTTTCTTTTGTCTGTTATGTTTTTATATCAATTCCTGCCTTCTGTTTGATTGAAATTACTCTTACAGTTTTAAATTATATGTACAGGTTTCACTAGAAAATATATATACTCAAAAATTTATTTCTATAACAAATTCAGATGTTAATCACTATATGTATTTAATTCCTCTGGAAAACACAAGGTAGTCATACTAGATGGCCAGCTTCTATACCATTTCTGCCAGAGGCACTTTTGAACCCTCTGTTCCTTCTCAGATTGAAACCTTGCTCCAACCAGGGTGGTCAGGTTCACGGCACTATTTGAATCTCCTCCTATTTGGAGTTTACAAAAAATTTTCACTTAGTTTTGGAAAACGGCTAGACACTTTTAAATATTTTCAATAGTTCCTTCAATATTTCTTTTGTTTCAAGTAAAATGAGCAATTTCAGTGTATTCATACTGGCACTTTCACCTGAACTTTGAAGAATTAACATCTTTATATTTCAGTTTTTCTTTCCAAGGATATGTTATTTGAATACTTGAGTATTATTTCTTCAAGCCTGTATTCTATATGCTTATTAAATGTTACCTTTAGCCATATTTTATTAAGATATCATAAATAGTTAAGAAATATGACAATGGCTTTTTCACAAGACTTTATTCAGATGTGCATATATATGTTCATTCATCTCTACATATGTGGAATGTGTACACACACATGTACATGTATATATATGTCTATGTATGCACATACCACGTGTGTGTATATATATATACACATATATATTCCACATTTATATGTATAATATATATTCATATATATTTATGTAAATATATACATTTAACATATATAAATAGAACAAATACAATACCATCTATGTAAAATGGATATTTTTTCAAGGACATTATACTAAACACATTAGAAATATTCTTTTTGAATGGAAGGAGTGCCCTTAGAGGTGTGGATAAAAGATAAAATATATAAGTGAAACAGAAGGACCTTGAACAATGATGAAAACAAAATGAAGAATGGTTACTTCCTTTTTTGCACCTGATGTCAATATATATACACATACCTGTACAGTTGTTTGTGTCTGTATGTGTATAGCTAGCAAATTTATGTTGTTTCTGCATCGAACTATGTAATTCACCATTGCACAAGCAACATTGTTTTTAAATGCTTCATTAGCAAGAAGTGTTCTGAGATGAGAGTTGCTTATATTATTTCCATTTTCACAATGACTTGTGATTATGATTTTTTTTTCAAGTAAATACTTTCATGGAAAACTTAACTTTATGTGGAATCTTGTACTATCAATTAATTCTTAATTTGTTTCATTACAATAAAAAAGAATCTTGTCAAAAGCTTAAGCAACTTGCCAAATATTAACATCACTGGTAATAGAAGAGTACTACCAAATGAAAGATCTTAAATATCTTTTAATTTTCTAAGTCATCATGAGAACTCAGAATTCTGAAAATGAATAAAATGTAAACAATGCATATTCTTAGTCTTAGAATGAAAAACGTCACAAAAATGTTTTCATTGTGTTCGATAAGTTTTTACTTTTCTAGACAATATATTTATCCTTTAGTTTGAGTATAAAGTTCAGAATGTGAGAAATATCTTCTTAACTCTCTAATTTAAAGAAGAAATTTTAGGGCTATATTTATTTTTTCTTAGCTTACCATTTTCAAAACAGGCAATTTGTTCTCACTGTATGAGTCACAGAAATATGAAATCTAATAAGGATATGGTAATACAAATTACTTCTCCAGTAAGTACATATTGGTGACATCAGCATATGCATCTGAAATTTATCAGCAAATAGAAACAAGACCAAAATCACCTTTTAGACTTGCATTTAGGTAACTTGGATTATATAGAGGGCATCTGGGTAAGAAGAGAATCACTTGCTCTATAGTGAAAAGACCTCTGCATTGGAGGGAAGAGAACTACCTTCTAATTTTTGCTGTGCCAGAAATTAATTTCCTAACCAAAGACAAGTTTGTTTGTTTGTTTGCTTAAAAATTCAATAGGACTTCAATATCCTTATTTGTAAAATAAAGAGACTTAGCTGGATCCTTTCTAAGGTGTAGTTTCCAGTTCTATCATTTCATGTGTCCGTGAATTGAACTGACAAATCTTTGAGCCATAAAACTTTTATTGCAGGGTTTTCTGTTTGTTTGTTTTCTGAGAATGAACCGTTGGAAGATAAATGGGTGTGTATCTAATAACTGGATCTGAATCTTGGGTCTAGCATCTTCTCTAAGACTCTTTCTTCAAATGTAAAATAAAGAAAATAACATCTAACTTAAATAGGAGTTGAGAACCCACAATAATAAACAAAGTGTACTTACAGCATAAACATAAAGCTGATATTATAGAGTTCTTGTTCCATTACATGTGTTAAATATGTTTTTATTAAAATATTGTCATATTGTTAGCCCATATACCAAAAATTAATAGAAGAGTTACTTGCAGAGTGCATATTATTTTTGAATGGGATTAATTAACATATATGACTTTTAGAATTATAAAACTAACCAGAAGTTTTGCGTAATACTTAATTATGGTGACTGCTGTCTATCTCTTAATTTAACATTGAGAATTGTTAAGAATGGAAGTCTCTTGGAACTGGAAGAAACAGAAATAGTCACATATGTATTGATGACTCTCAAAGAAATTATTGTCAAATAGAAATAAAAAGAGAAATAAAAGTAAAATACAAAGAAATGCATAGTACAAGAGCTGGAATTCCAGATTACAAAGATATTTAAGGAAATAAGGCAAATTGTCTTCTTCAAAGGGATCCAATGACCTTTAGAAAAGTCTTCTCTTGTGAGTGTCTGGCTTATCAGTGAATTTCCAACCTACTGATTATTTTTGTATTTAAAAGAGCATACTGTCATATTTCTTTTTCAAACACACATGAATGTACAGTCATGGAATACAAAAAATAATAAATAATATCTAAGATTAATATCAGAAATAATCCATTAAGAATTTACAATTTAAAGTATACTTCACAATGGGTTGTAGTAGCACAGACTGAAAGTAACTCTTTTTTCTATAAATGGAATATATCTCTATACACTGAATAAATATTTGAGTGTCTAGTTTATTCAATAATTTTAAAGTAAACTAAATGTCACAGTCTAGATAACAATTTCAATCCCCACTTACCACACCACATATTACTGATCCAAATGAAAAATGTAAATAATATTGAAAACAAAAATGCCGAGAAAAACATAGTCATAAAAAATAGTTCCCTGTAAAAAGTTTAACTGCATGAACTAATTTAAAAACAAAATTAGTTGCTTCAAAGAAAAAGTTTCTATGTAAATATAATAAGATGCCTTATTAATTGGTATCGATTATAATAACTAGAAATATTGTTACCTTAAATTATTTTAAAATTGTAAGGAAAAAAAGTCCTAAATTTTGCAAACATATCAAACTATTACCTTGCACAAGGCACAAGTCTTCTTAAAACAAGATATAATATAATTCAGGGGCTGGCAAAGTTTTTATTAAAGGGCCTGCTAGTAAATATTTTCAGCTTTGTGGGCTGTAAGATCTCTAAGCAACTACTCTCTATCCTACTGCAGAAAGAAGCCATATGCAATATGCACATGAAAGGACATCACTGTGTTTCAGTAAAGATTTCTTTATGAAAACAGAGATAGGCTTAATTTGGCCCAAGGGCTGTAATTTGCAGATCTATGCCAGACCTGATTCTTCTTGGAGTACAGTGAATGTATACTATAACTGAAACATTTCAATATCCACTTGCTATTCTTTCTATATAGTTATTATATTTTATATTTCATATATATATAATATTCTTTCTACTATAGTTCTTTATAAGAAAAAACCTATAAGGTTTTTTTATTTTAGCTAGGTGATTATATTATTTAATGGCTGAGGTTTTAATATGGGAACCCATTGACTCTGTCTTAGCTTTTGAAGAGGTCATTCTTTTTATTCATTCCTTTCATTTGAATATTCAGGATATTGAAGGAAGCCACAAAGAGAATGAAGAAAGAAGCAATTAATTCTGAAATGCAAAAGAAATAGACAAGAGAATCCTGAAAAGAAAGGATTAAGTCAGGCATGAAAATTTGTAAACAATAGTATGTCCTGAATATCCTTGTTAATCTAGAAGAAATGGATAAATTCCTGGAGATATATACCCTCCCAAGACTAATCCAGGAAAGAGTCAAATCCCTGAATGGATCAATAACAAGTTCTGAAATTGAGGCAGTAATAAATAGCCTACTTACCAAAATATGCCCAGGACTAGATGGATTCACAGCCAAATTCTACCAGAAGTACAAAGAGGAGCTGGTATCATTCCTTCTGAAACTATTCAGAGTAAGACAGAAAAATATCAGAGAACAAGTTCATCATTTACAGCTTCCTTCCTGGGTATCTGAAATAGTAGCATAAAGCCAGAAAGTCCCTCCAGAGGTCATCTTCTCTTGTTCTTCACCTTCAGGCAAGTGGATGTCTAAATAATTAAAAAATGACAGTGTGGAGGACTCTAACACTCTTCTAGAGATTTGACAGATTTTGAGAGAAACTTCACAAGAACACACCTGAATCTAAATCTCAGTGATCTGAAAAAGTTAGATTGTCATATGATCTGAATGTATTACCAGAAATGGCAAGCATGTTTGACAAGTGTGCAAAGGAGAACTGGATTGTGGTTGTCAGTTATTATTATACTTTTATTAGGTTGTTTTACATCTTAATTTTTTTCTTAAAAAAGTAATTCCCTATCCTTCATTATAATAGTTAAAAGGTAATATCATTACTCCAACATTATACAGCTTGATTGTAATATTTGCTAAGAAATCGCATTGCCATTTTTCTCCACTAACATACATTGACTTAATTGAAGGGAAATTAGTTTAAAGTGTCTAAGACACTACTTTAAAACATTCAAACAAAAGTAAATGTCTATTATTGGCACCTCAGATTTTATTTCTTGTTGGGATATAGAAAGTAGATACAGAGTATAGGTGTCTATATAATGATGAAACACATGAAATGCTTCTTTGAATTTAGGTGACTATAATGAATTACTGTCCAAATTGAGATAACAAATAATGATATCAATAAACAGATTCAAGCAACACACGAATAAATGGCCACTCGTTTCGAAGTGAAAGAGAGGATTGTTCCGTACACATGAGTGACCAATGCACACAGGAGCATGATCAGTAGTTTAAGAGTCAGTGGCTGAAAATGTAAAATTTGAGTTTCTTCTAAATTCTATATGCATACGTGAACGTATACACTTATATACATATATAATCCCACCTTTAAAATAAATGAACATTGGCATTCCATTAATTACTCTTGTATAAAAAATATATTGTCTATGTAAATAATCAATCATCTAAAAAACTTAAAATATTCTTCTTACGCAAAAAAGTATAATTAATATTCAACATACAAAAATAAAAGATGTATTTGTGCTAGTTAATTTGAAGTAGTCAATCTGATAAGAATGCCATGAAAGAAACGTCCTTACTAAAAAGGGGAATGGACTAGAAGAATAAAAGTCGCTTCCTTGCTAAGATTTTCTGATAAGCCATCACATCTGTTGCCTATAAGATTCACATTCTGTTCACAATGACAGAGATTCTATTCTTCATAAGTTACAAGATGCGTTTCTGTGAACAGAATTCATAGTAGCACCATATCTCAGCCATATGCACACCTTATGGTGAGGCCACCTGTTGTTAGTTCTGGGGCAGGAACTTTAACCTTACACTCTGCTTGATGCTTTACATTTTTTCACATTCATTCAATGCTTCTAGAAAGACATGTTGTCTATGTGTAGTTGTAAGATCCTTGCAAAGACTACTAGCTTTAGGGACTGCATTCATGTTGCTCAGTTTCTGAAATCTCTGGTCAGTATATTCATTCCACACTTAACCTATAATAACAAGTTTTTAAAAGTAAAAAAAGCAAATATTATGAAGCCATCAAAAACGATGAGTTCGTGTCCTTTGTAGGGACGTGGATGAACCTGGAAACCATCATTCTCAGCAAACTGACACAAGAACGAAAAATCAAACACCGCATGTTCTCACTCATAGACGGGTGTTGAACAATAAGAACACATGGACACAGGGAGGGGAGCATCTCACACTGGGATCTGTTGGGGGGAAAAAGGGGAGGGACAGCGGGGGGTGGGGAGTTGGGGAGGGATAGCATGGTGAGAAATGCCAGATATAGGT
>PVKV010028620.1:0-24709 GCA_004027835.1 Alouatta palliata
AGAAAAAAAAAAAAAGCAGGAGTTGCAATTCTCATCTCTGATAAAATAGACTTTAAAGTAACAGAAACCAAAAGAGATAAAAAGGACATTGTATAATGGTAGAGGGATCAATGTAATGGGAAAAGCTAAGGATCCTAAGTCTATGTGTACCAATACAGGAGCACCCAGATACATAGGGCAACTTCTTGGTGACTTACAAAGAGACTTGGACTCCCACACAATAATAGTAGGAGACTTTAACACTACATTGTCAATATTGGACAGATCAATGAGACAGAAGGTTAACAAGGATACCTGGGACTTGAACTCAGACCTGGAACAAGTAAACTTAATAAACATTTACAGAACTCTCTATTCCAAATCTACAAAACATACATTTTTTTTTTCAGTAACACATCACATCTATTCTAAAAGTGACTACATAATTGGAAGTAAATTACTCCCTAGCAATTGCATAGCATTTCATAGGTTTAAATGAAATATTGGTTGGTTGGTTGGTTATTTTCCTCCCTTATTCCTTCCTGTCTCCATTGTATAACACAATTATTAGTATAAAAGAGCTTTTCAATACCCATCTTTAGACTGCATTCTAGCCTGGGCGATAGAGCAAGATTCCCATTCTCTCTCCCTCTTTTTCTTCTTCTTTCTCCCTTTCTTTCATTCTCTCTTTTTTTTTAATTCTTTCTCTTTTTCTCTCTTTTTTTCTTTATTTTTCTTTCTTTCTTTGAGAAAAATAAAATAAAAAACATTAAAAAATAAAAAAATTTTTTAAAACCTAGACTTTTTGTCTCTAATTAGTTTATAATATCAGCATAACTAAAACTAGAGTTTTTCTGTTGCATTTCATGTGACAAGTATTCTTATCTAAAAACTTAATATTTATAACTAAAATATAGGTTTACCATTAAACCTATTAGGGGTTACTAGCAATATCTATAGTAAATTTGGATGTTTTTAAATGTGGACTATTACCATTGCTGTATCTTTTATTTGGAATAATATAAACCCCATAAACATTTCTATTAAAAAAA
This sequence comes from Alouatta palliata, assembly GCA_004027835.1. Classification (NCBI taxonomy): domain Eukaryota; kingdom Metazoa; phylum Chordata; class Mammalia; order Primates; family Atelidae; genus Alouatta; species Alouatta palliata. Next base: position 1,032 of record PVKV010028620.1, read on the forward strand.
TTTAAACCTCAAAACCTGATTATTTTTATGTGATATTAAGGGAAAAAAATTGACTTAACAAACACAAAGACAGTAAAACCTAATTTTATAGAGTTATGTTTGTCCTTGAATTTTATTATGTCAAAGAAAATAAGAAACTAAATAGACATTGTAATAAAATCTGAATGATTGTAGAGAAACATTTTGGCAAAAATTAATTGTGATTGTTTGCTTAGGTAACACAAACAGTATAGCAAGATTGTATCCCTATGGCCACCACCAATTAAATTTTTGTTAAAATCTGCCTTTTAAATAAAAGAATTCTTTTATGTTAATGGAAAGTCCCTTGACCAAATCCTCATTTTTTTTTGTATATATAGCCAAAGCAGTTAGCCAAAATGTGTTACAAAACTTAAGTGAATGAATGTAAAAAAATTTATAATAGTGCTACAAATAAAATTAACTCTCATCACCACTTGTTACTTTTGATTTTAATAATAGGGCCCTAAGAAATGATTTTCTATAGATGTAAAACTGGTGGCAATATTGTTAACACAAAAAATTACATATTGTACTAAATGAATTAGTTTATTAAAGGCACATCTAAAAAGGAAGTACAATTTTAAAAACCAAACTTCAACCATAGAATCCTGGAAATGCATCTGGATATGGGTTTGACACATTGTACAACAAAATATGGGTGACTCTTTATCCTTAATCTTAATTTTTTTAAAGAGATTTTTAAAAGAATTATTTACAGATTGCCACAAAAATCATGATCTCTGTACCTATAATGAATCTGTCAGTTATATGAACTGCCTAATATAGAGAAGACACCCTGCTGCCTAAGCACTATCTTGCTGGCCATTACCTCTGTTCTACAGAGTTCTAACATTACTCACAAACTGCAATAAAAAGAGACTTCCTGGGACATTGGGTCACAGTACTTCACAAGGCCCCTAGATACAATCTCAAAGGCTTTGGTAAGAAAAGGGCTGTTTTTTTTTTTTTTTTTTTTTTTTTTTTTTTTTTTTTTTTTAGCTTTTATCATACTGTGCTCAATACAAGGCAGTGAACCACAGGATGATGTCCTTTCATGAGTTTCATGAGTTCTTCAGGGTAACAGTGAGTAAAATTAAGTTGTGAAATTAAGTTGTGTTTCTTGGCTTCTTTAGTTTAATTTTAATAAATAAGTTATTTTTAGAAGGAATTTTAAAACATGAGCCAATATTTTGTTTTCATTTTAACTAATTTATTTTTCTTATATAATGAAGCTATATGACGATTTTTATGTAGTATAAATGATATATTTTATAATACGTGCCACATTTACATATGAAAAGCATTTTATTACTGTAGGCTTTTGGAGGACTTGAATGAGGCAGATTCTAAGGTTCAGTCTTACTCTCAAATTATATTGCTATTAAAAGTTATTTTCAGTCAAAAAGTTAACTTCATAACCCCAAACTTTTAGGTTTCTTCCTATTTTTACTTCAATATTCTAGATACTCACAGTACCTCTGTCTTCCGGAAAGTAAGAGGTAATTGTTGGAGAGGAAATTCTTAACATTAACAACCTTCAAAATCTAGACCTTGAGCCTAGATGTATGAAAGAATGCTGTTGCCAAATTGACACCAGTCACAAAAGACTTTGAAAATTAATTCAAAAAGAGTTTACACATGTTGTCAAATCCCTGAATAATATTGCCTTGATCCAAGTGGGCCATTATGGAGGACTCAGAAATCTCCTATAAAAAGCAAATGATTATGAGTGGAATAAGCTGAATTGATTAAAGTGGACACTTGACATCTGGTATATTTCCCCATGCCTTGAATAAAGAGATGGTTCATGTTTTCTGAAAGTTCATTTTTTGCCAAAACTTTCCCTTGTTATATTTACTATAGGAGATGAACAGTCTAAAACTGTTTCATTTGGGAAAGTTACACAGTAAAAGTCACATTGTGGATGCTCCATATCAACATTTTTAAAAGTCTACATAGCATCAAGTTTAAAGGCAATCTGAAGATTAGAGGTCAGTTATATTCTTGCTTCTTCATTGTCTGCAAATTGATACCAATGGTTAATGTATTAAATAACTTTCCATAAGATCAGATATCTTTTCAGCATCTACTGATTGAACCAACTCTTTTCCCTTTCCAACCACTCCTAGAACATAGGAACAAAAGTGACCTTTGTCATCAGCCATAACATAGGTTTGTTTTTATAATTTTATAATTTTTAAATTTTATAATTTTATAATTTTTCATTTTTCACCAAATTTTATAATTTTTCATTGTTTTCTATATTACTCAACTGAAAAGAAGGACAAAGGAATAAATAAAACCTTACTAAAATATATGGCAAACTTACAGTAGCCAAGGTGCAGCCCTCATCTATGATCCTTGAATGATCAGTGAAGAGTACTGCAGTCAATAAGGCCAAGGAAAGAGAAAATAGGTCCTAGGTTTGAAATTCAGGTAATGTAGTTTTGTGGTTTTAATTACTTTGTAATACCTCTGCAGACATAAATATAATCTTCCTGTTTTAAGTGAACATCTGTCATAAATAACTTCAGTGCTTTTTCTTTTGTAAACTACACAATACATCCTATAAGTTAATGGAGTGTTATAATGCAGAATTTAATTGTATAATTCACTTAGCCAAAGTTTTGCTGTTGCTTCAGTACAGTTCATAATTCTCCATTTTCACAAGAGATGTAGTAGGAACCTGATACATATTGCGTCATGCGAATTTCAGATTAGAGAGAAAATCAATGGCATTAGTTCACCTTGTTCAGGTAAAAAAATATATATAGAGAGAGAAAAAAACAAGTCATAAAGACTTCCTTTACCTTTCTCTCTAATCTAAAAACCACAAAGATCAAAGGTAGACAAATCAATGAAGATGAGGGAAAACCAGAACAAAAATGCTGAAAACTCCAAAAACTAGAATGCCTCTTCTCCTCCAAATGATTGCAACTCTTCTTCAGCAAGGGCACAAAACTGGATGTAGAATGAGACTGACAAAGTGCCAAAAGTAGCTTCAGAAGATGGGTAATAACGAATCCTCTGAGCTAAAGGAGCATGTTCTAACCCAATGCAAGGAAGTTAAGAATATTGATAAAAGGTTACAGAAATTACTAACTAGAATAACCAGTTTAGAGAGGAACATAAATGACTTGATGGAGCTGAAAAAAAACAGCATGAGAACTTAATGAAACATACACAAGCACCAATAGCTGAATTGATCAAGCAGAAAAAAGGATATCAGAGATTGAAGATCAACTTACTGAAATAAGGTGTTAACAAGATTAGAGAAAAAAGAAAGAAAAGGAATAAACAAATCCTCCAAGAAATATGGCACTCTGTGAAAAGATCAAACCTATAATTAATTGATGTACCTGAAAGTGACAGGGAGAATGGAACCATGCTGGAAAACACACTTAAGGATATTATCCAGGAGAACTTCCCTAACCTAGCATGACAGGCCTACATTCAAATTCAGGAAATACAGAAAAAAGCCACCAAGATACTCCTCGAAAAGAGCAACACCAGGACATGTAATTGTAAAATTCTCTAAGTTGGAAACAAAGGCAAAGGTGTTAAGGACAGCCAGAGAGAAAGCTCAGGTTACATATAAAAATAAGCCCATCAGACTAACAGCAGATCTCTCTGCAGAAACCCTATAAGCCAGAAAAGACTGTGGGCCAATATTCAACACTCCAAAAGAAAGGAATTTTCAACCCAAAATTTCATAACCAGCCAAACTAAGTTTCACAAGAGAAGGAGAAATAAAATTCTTTCCAGACAAGCAAATGCTGACAGATTTTGTCACCACCAGGCCTGCCTTACAAGAGCTCCTGAAATTAGCACTAAATATGAAAACAAAAACTGGTATCAGCCACTGCAAAAAAGCACCAAAATATAAAAACAAATAACGATATGAAGAAACGGCATCAACTAATGTGCAAAATAATCAGCTAGCATCATAATGACAGGATCAAATTCACACTTAACAATATTAACTTTAAATGTAAATGGGCTAAATATCCCAATAAAAGACACAGACTGAAAAATTGAATAAAATATTAAGGCCTATCAGTGTACTGTATTCAGGAGACCCATCTCATGTGCAAAGACACACAAAGGCTCAAAATAAAGGGATGGAAGAATATTTATCAAGCAAATGAAAAGGAAAAAAAAAGCATGGCTTGTAGTCTTAGTCTCTAATAAAACAGACATTAAGCTGGCAAAGATCAAAAAAGACAAAGAGGCTGGGCGCGGTGGCTCACGCCTGTAATCCCAGCACTTTGGGAGGCCGAGGCGGGTGGATCACGAGGTCAAGAGATCGAGACCATCCTGGTCAACATGGTGAAACCCCGTCTCTATTAAAAATACAAAAACTAGTTGGGCATGGTGGCACGTGCCTATAATCCCAGCTACTCGGGAGGCTGAGGCAGGAGAATTGCTTGAACCCAGGAGGCGGAGGTTGCGGTAAGCCGAGATCGTGCCATTGCACTCCAGCCTGGGTAACAAGAGTGAAACTCCGTCTCAAAAAAAAAAAAAAAAAAAAAAAAAAAAAGACAAAGAGGTCATAATGGTAAAGGGGTCAATGTAACAAGAAGAGCTAACTATTCTAAATATATATGCATCCAACACAGGAGCACCCAGATACATAAAACAAGTTATTAGAGACCTAGACTTAAACACCCACACAATAGTAGTGGAAGACTTTAACACCAAACTGTCAACATTAGACAGATCAGTGAGACAGAAAATTAACAAGAATATTCAGGACTTGAACTCAGCTTTGGACCAAGCAGACCTAATAGACATCTACAGAACTCTCTACCTCAAATCAACAGAATATACATTCTTCACAGTGCCACATCACACTTATTCTAAAATTGACCACTTCTCAGCAAATGCAAAAGAATGGAAATCATAATGAACAGCCTCTCAGACCACAGTGAAACCAAATTAGAACTCAGGATTAAGAAACTCATTCAAAACTGCACAACTACAAGGAAATTGAACAACTTACTCCCAAATGAATACTGAGTAAATAACAAAATTAAGGCAGAAATAAAGAAGTTATTGGAAACCAATGAGAACAAAGAGACAATGTAACAGAATCTCTAGGACACAGCTAAAGCAGTGTTAGGAGGAAAATTTATAGCATTAAATGCTCACAACAGAAAGCTTGGAGCTAAAGTCAACACCTCAACATCACAAAAGAACTAGAGAAGCAAGACAAAACACATTCAAAAGCTAACAGAAGGCAAGAAAGAACTAAGGTCAGAGCAGAACTGAAGGAGACAGGGATACAGAAAACCCTTCAAAAAATTAATGAATGTAGGAGCTGGTTTTTTTTGAAAAGATTAACAAAATAAATGGACCACTAGCTAGACTAATAAAGAAGAAAAGAGAAAAGAATCAAATAGACAAGTCAAATAAAAATGATAAAGTGGATATTACCACTGATCCCACAGAAATACAAACTACCATCAGAGAATACTAAAACACCCCTATGTAGATAAACTAGAAAATATAGAAGAAATGGGTAAATTTCTGGATGCATACACCCTCCCAAGACTAAACCAAGAAGAAGTTGAATCCCTGAATTGACCAATAACAAATTCTGAAATTGAGTCAGTAATTAACAGGCTAACAACCAAAAAAAACCTGAAGACCAGATTGATTCACAGCCGAATTCTACCAGAGGTAAAAAGAGGAGCTGGTACTCTTCCTTCTGAAACTATTCCAAACAATAGAAAGAGAGGAAGTTTTCCCTTGCTCATTTTATGAGGCCAGCATCATCCAGATACCAAAACCCAGCAGAGACACAATAACAACAACAAAAACATCAGTCCAATATCCCTGATGAACATCAATACGAAAATCCTTAAAAAAAAACAACATAAAACCCCAAAACAAACAAACAAACAAAAAACTGGCAAACAATCCAGCAGCATATCCAAAAGCTTGTCCACCACAATAAAGTCGAAATCATCCCTAGAATATAAGGCAGGTTTAAAATATGCAAATCAATAAACATAATCCATCACATAAACAGAACCAATGACAAAAACCACATGATTATCTCAATAGATGCAGAAAAGACCTTTGAGAAAATTCAACATCCCTTCATGCTAAAAATTCTCAGTGAACTAGGTATTGATGGAACATATCTCAAAATAACAAGAGATTGTTATAACAAACCCACAACCAATATCATACTGAGTGGGCAAAAGCTAGAAGCATTCCCTTGGAAAACTGGCACAAGACAAGGATGCCCTCTCTCACCACTCCTATTCAACATAGTACTGGAAGTTCTGGCCAGGGCAATCAGACAAGAGAAAGAAATAAATGGTATTAAAACAGGAAGACAGGAAATCAAATTGTCTCTTTTGCAGATGATATGATTGTATATTTAGAAAACCCAGTCATCTCAGCTGCAAAACTCCTTAAGCTGATAAGCAATTTCAGCAAAGTATCAGGATACAAAATCAATGTGCAAAAATTACAAGCATTCCTATACACCAACAATAGAGAAGCAAAGAGCAAAATCATAAGTAACTCCCATTCACAATGCTACAAAGGGAATAAAATACTGAGGAATCCAAGTTACAAGGGATGTGAAAGACCTCTTCAAGGAGAAACACAAACCACTGCTCAACGAAATAAGAGAGGGCACAAACAAATGGAAAAACGTTCCATGCTCATGGATAGGAAGAATTAATATCGTGAAAATGGCCATACTACCCAAGCAATTTATAGATTTAATGCTATTCCCATCAAGCCACCATTGACTTTTTTCACAGAATTAGAAAAAACTACTTTAAATTTCATATGGAACCACAAAAGAGCCCATATAGCCAAGACAAATCTAAACAAAAAGAACAAACCTGGAGGCATCACTCTACCTGACTTCAAACTATACTACAAGGCTACAGTAACCAAAACAGTATGGTACTGATACCAAAACAGATATATAGACCAATAGAATAGAACAGAGACCTCAGAAATAACACCACACATCTACAACCATCTGATCTTCAACAAACCTGACAAAAACAAGCAATGGGGAAAGGATTCTCTATTTAATAAATAGTGCTGGAAAACTGGCTAGCCACATGCAGAAAACAGAAACTGAACCCCTTCCTTATACAAAAATTAACTCAAGATGAATTAAAGACTTAAGTGCAAAACCCAAAACCTTAAAATCTGTAGAAGGAAACCTAGGCAATACCATTCAGGACATAGGCATAGCAAAGACTTCGTGACTAAAACACCAAAAGCAATGGCAACAAAAGTCAAAATTTACATATGGGATCTAATTAAACTAGAGAGCTTCTGAACAGCAAAAGAAACTATCATCAGAGTGAACAGGTATCCTACAGAATGGGAGAAAATTTTTGCAAGCTACCCATCTGACAAAGATCTAATATCCAGAATCTACAAGGAACATAAACAAATTTACAAAAATAAAAAATAATAAACTCTTCAAAAAGTGAGCAAAGGATAGGAATAGACACTTCTCAAAAGAAAACTTTTATGCAGCCAACAAACATATGAAAAAAAGCTCATCCCTCCCCTAGCCCCCCACCCCACAACAGACCCCAGTGTGTGATGTTCCCCTCCCTATGCCCATGTGTTCTCATTGTCCAACACCTACCTATGAGTGAGAACATGTGGTGTTTGGTTTTCTGTTCTCATGTTAGTCTGATGAGAATGATGGTTTCCAGATTCCTCCATACCCATACAAAGGACATGAACTCATCCTTTTTAAGGCTGCATAGTATTCCATGATGTATATGTGCCACATTTTCTTTATCCAGTCTGTCATTGATGGGCATTTGGGTTGGTTCCAGGTCTTTGCTGTTGTAAACAGTGTTGCAGTGAACAAACGTGTGCATGTATCTTTACAAGAGAAAGATTTATAATCCTTTGGGTATATATCCAGTAATGGGATTGCTGGGTCAAATGGAATTTCTATTTCTAGATCCTTGAGGAATCACCACACTGTCTTCCACAATGGTTGAACTAATTTATACTAGTTGAAAAAGTGTAAAAGTGTTCCTATTTCTTCACATCCTCTCCAGCATCTGTTGCCTCCAGATTTTTTAATGATCACCATTCTAACTGGCGTGGGGTGGTATCTCAATGTGGTTTTGATTTGCATTTTGCTTATGACCAGTGATGATGAGCATTTTTTCATATGTTTGCTGGCCTCATATATATCTTCCTTTGAAAAGTGTCTGTTCATATCCTTTGCCCACTTTTGAATGAGTTTGTTTGTTTTCTTCTTGTATATCTGTTTTAGTTCTTTGTAGATTCTGGATATTAGCCCTTTGTCAGATGGGTAGATTGCAATTTTTTTCCCCATTCTGTTGGATGCTCGTTCACTCTAATGATTGTTTCTCTTGCTGTGCAGAAGCTCTTAAGTTTAATTAGATCCCATTTGTCTATTTTGGCTTTTGTTGCCATTGCTTTAGCTGTTTTAGTCATGAAGTCCTTGCCTATACCTATGTCCTGAAAGGTTTTGCCTAGGTTTTCTTCTAGGGTTTTTATGGTGTTAGGCCTTATGTTTAAATCTTTAATCCATCTGGAGCTAATTTTAGTGTAACGTGTAAGGAAGGGGTTCAGTTTCAGCTTTCTTCACGTTGCTAGCCAGTTTTCCCAACATCATTTATTAAACAGGAAATTCTTCCCCCATTTCTTGTTTTTGTCCAGATTGTCAAAGATCAGATAGTTGTAGATGTGTGGCATTGTTTCTGAGACCTCTGTTCTGTTCCACTAGTCTATATCTCTATTTTGGTACCAGTACTATGCTGTTTTCATTACTGTAGCCTTGTGGTATAGTTTGAAGTCAGGTAGTGTGATGCCTCCAGCTTCGTTTTTTTGCTTAGGATTGTCTTAACTATGCAGGCTGTCTTTTGGTTCCTCATGAAGTTTAAAGTGTTTTTTTCCAGTTCTGTGAAGAAAGTCAGTGGTAGCTTGATGAGGATAGCATTCAATCTATAAATTACTTTTGGCAGTATGGCCATTTTCGTGGTATTGATTCTTCCTAACCTGATGTAGGTGATGGGGGGATGGAGAGAGCAAACCACTATGGCATGTGTGTACCTCCACAACAATCCTGCAAGATCTGCACATGTACCCCAGAACTTAAGGCACAATAAAAATAAATAAATAAATAAAATTTATATGAGAAAAAAAGGAAAGAAAAAAGCTCATCATTAGTGGTCACTAGAGAAATGCAAATCAAAACCACAATAAGATGCCATCTCACACCAGTTAGAATGGTGATTATTAAAAAGTCAGGAAACAACAGATTTTGGTGAGGCTGTGGAGAAATAGGGAGGCTTTTACGCTGTTGGTGGGAGTATAAGTTAGTTCATCTGTTATGGAATATAGTGTGGCAATTCCTCAAGAAATCCAAGACCAGAATATCATTTGATCCAGCAATCCCATTACTGGGTATATACCCAAAGGATTATAAATCATTCTACTACAGAGACACATGCACATGTATGTTTATTGCAGCACTATTTATGATAGCAAAGACTTGGAACCAATCCAGATGTTTATCAATGACAGATTGGATAAAGAATATGTGGCACATATACACCATGGAATTCTCTGTAGTCATAAAAAAGAATGAGTTCATGTCCTTTGCAAGGACATGGATGAAGCTGGAAGCCATCAATCTCAGCAACCTAACACAGGAACAGAAAACTAAACACTGCACGTTCTCACTTATAAGCTGGAGTTGAACAATGAAGACACATGGACACAGGGAGAGGAACATCACATACCGGAGCCTGCTGGGGGTTGGGGTACAAGGGGTGGTAGAGCATTAGGACAAATATGTAACACATGTGGGGCTTTAAAGCTAGATGATGTGTTGACAGGTACAGCAAACCACCATAGCACATGTACACCTATGTAACATTCTGAGTATACCTATGTAACATTCTGCACATGTATCTCAGAGCTTAAAGTAAAATTTTAAAAATGTCATCTGTAAGCAACACTGAGTATGTAGATATAAAAGTATAACAATAACAATGCTCTTTCTTTCCTCTGATACAGCACCTGGTAACTTTCCAGACAATGCTGTTGTTAAGCCTGGAATGCTATAGAGAAATACACACATAAGAATCTCCAGTTTACCCAAGATGAACATAAAGAGTGAAAAAGAAATAATTTCTCTTGTTCAAAGCCCCTGAGATGTGAGTAAAAAGAAAAGTTTGGTAGAATTCCACAAAAAATTTAACTCAAAATTAGTGCTAATTTTATTCTGTTATGAAAGGTATATTTTGAGTGAATAGCTACTGTGTTAGTCAGCCCTCATACTGCTATAACAACATGCTTGAGATGAGGCAGTTCATAAAGAAAAAGAAGTTTAATCAGCTCACAGTTTTGTAGGTTGTACAGGCTTCTGGTTATGGGGAGGCCTCAGGAAACTTACAATCATAGCAGAAGATGAAGGGGAAGCAAGCACCATCTTTACATGGTGGTTCAGAAGAGAGTGAAGGGATAAGTGCTACACACTTTGAAACAGATTTCATGACCACTCACTCACTATCACAAGAACAGTAAGGGGAAAATCCATCCCCATGATCCAATAACATCCCACCAGGTCCTTCACCCAACATTGGGGATTATAATTCAACATGAGATTTACTAGGGACACACACAGAGCCAAACCATATTATTTCACCCCTGGCCTCTCCCAAATATCATGTCTTTCTCATATTTCAAAATGCAGTCATGCCTTCCCAACATTCCCCCCAAATCTTAACTCATTCCAGCATTAACTCAAAAGTTCAAGTCCAAAATTTCATCTGAGACAAGGAAGGTCCCATCTGTCTATAAGTCTATAAAATCTAAAGCAAGTTAGTTACTTTCTAGATACAATGAGGGTACAGGCATTGGGTAAGTACATTCATTTGAAACAGGAGAAATTGGTCAAAACAAAAGGGCTACAGGCCTCATGCAATTCTGAAATCCAATAGGGCAGTCATTAAACCTTAAAGTTCCAAAATTATCTTCTTTGAATCCATGTCTCACATCCAGGTGACAGTGATGCAAAAAGTGGAATCTCATGGCCTTGGTAAGCTCCATCCCTGTGACTTTGCAGAATACAACTGCCCTCCTGGATGCTTTCAAGGACTGGAGCTGAGTGTCTGCAGCTTTTCCAGGCAAACAGTGTGAACTGTCAGTGGATCTACCATTCTGGGATCTAGAGAACAGTGGCCCTTCTTCAACAGTTCCACCAGGCAGTGCACCATTGGGGACTCTGTGTGGAGGATCCAAAACTCCACATGTACCCTCTGCAGTGCCTTATTAGAGTACTTCATGAGGACTCCATCCCCACAGCAGACACTGCCTGGACATCCAGGCATTTTCATACATCCTCTGAAATCTAGGTAGAGGCTCCGAGGCCTCAGCTCTTGCCCTCTGCATACCCATAGGCTTAACACCACATGGAAGTCTTGGCAGCCCTGGCTTGTACCCTCTGGAGCAGTGGTCTGAGCTGTGCCTTGGCCCCTTTTAGACTTGACGAGCTGGAGCAGTTAGGACACAGGGTGCCATGTTCTGATGCTGCACAGAGCAGAAAGGCCTAGAGCCTGGCCCATAAAACTATGTTTCCCTCCTGGGCTTCTGGGCCTGTTATGGGAGGGGATGACATAAAGGTCTCTGAAATGCCTTTGAGGCATTTTCCCCATTGTCTTGGCTACAGACATTCAGCTCCTCTTCACTTATGCAAATTTCTGCAGTTGGCTTGAATTATTCCCCTGAAATGGATTTTTCTTTTCTACCACACAGCCTGACTACACATTTTTCAAACTTTATGCTATGCTTCCCTTTTAAGTTCTAGTTTCAGGTCATTTCTTTTTTTTATGCAAAATAGTGCAGGATTTTAGAAGCAGCCAGGTTACATCTTGAACAGTTTGCTGCTTAGAAATTTATTCTACTAGATACTCTAGTAGAGAACAAGTGGAATTTTGTTTTCTGTTCCTCCATTAGTTTGCTAAGGATTTTTTCCCGTACTCCAACTCCATCCATGTCCCTGCAAAGACATAATCTCATTTTTTTTTTGATGGCTGCGTAGACTTCCATGGTGAATATATAGCACATTTTCTTGATCCAGTATATCACTGATGAGCATTTAGGTTGATTCCATGTCTTTGCTATTGTGAAGAGTGCTGCAATGAACATACATGTGCATGTGTCTTTATAATAGGATGATTTATATTCCTTTGGGTATATACCCAGTAATGGGATTCCTAGTTTAAATGGTATTTCTGTCTTGAGGTCTTTGAGGAATCAACACACTATCACCCATAGTGGTTGAACTAATTTACACTCCCACCAATAGTGTATAAGTGTTCCTTTTTTCTTCACAACCTTACCAGCATGTTATTTTTTTCACTTTTTAGTAATAGTCATTCTGACTGGTGTGACATGGAATATCATTGTGGTTTTGATCTGCCTTTTTCTAATGATCAGTGATGTTGAGCTTCTTTGTTCACATCATTGTTGCCACATGTGTGTCTTCTTTTGAGAAGTGTCTGTTTATGTCCTTTGCCTACTTTTTTATGGGGTTATTTCTTTAAATTTGTTTAAGATCCTTACAGAGATGCTGGATATTAGACCTTTGTCGGATGCATAGTTTACAAAATGTTTCTCCTGTTCTGTAGATTGTCTCCATTGATAGTTTACTCTGTTGATAGTTTACTCTGCTGATTGTTTCTTTTGCTGTGCAGAAGCTCATTAGTTTAATGAGATCCCATTTGTCATTTTTTGCTTTTGTTGCAATTGCCTTAGGTGAGTTCATTATGAAATCTCTGCCTCTTTCTATGTCCTAAATGGTATTGCCTAGGTTGTCTTCCAGGGACTTTAAGTTTGAGGTTTTACATTTAAGTCTTTAATCCATCTTGAGCTAATTAACAAATAAGATTTTAAAGAAGCCATTATGGAGCTGGGTGTGGTGGCTCATGCCTGTAATCCTAGCACTTTGGGAGGCTGAGGTGGGTGGATCACCTGAGGTCAGGAGTTCAAGACCAGCCTGGCCATCATGGTGAAACCCCATCTTTAAAAAAAAAAAAAAGAAGCCATTATGAATAAATTCAAAGAACTAAAGGAAATAAAGATATTATGAAAATATCTCATTAAATATGGAATATCAACAAACAGAAAGTTTAAAAAGAATCACATGGTAATTCTGTAGGAAAAATGTACAATGACTCCAGCAAAAATTCAGTAGACAGGATCCACAGATTTGAACTGAAAAAAAATTCCATGAACTTAAAGATGGATCAGTGTATTTGAGAATTTGAAGGACAGGGATAAAAGAAAAAGAATAATGAAAAATAAACAGAGTGACAAGAAATATGGGACATCTTTAAGTATACCAACATATGTGTAAGGGGAGTACCAGAAGGAGAGTGGGGAAAGAATAAAGAAGAAAATATGCTCAAGGAAATAGTGACAGAAAACTTTCCAAGTTTGATGTTAAAAATTAATCTACACATTCAAGAAGCTCAACAAAATCTAAGATAGATGCAAAGAGATACATACTTAGACACAATATAAAAAAATTTTGCAACACAAAGACAAGAAGAAAGCAGCAATAAAATTACAGCTTGTAGCATACAAGTAAAGCAAAGTAAGAGTAACAGCTAAATTCTCATCAGAAATCATGGAGGCCAGAAGTCAGTGTAATGACATATTCAAAATGCTGAAAGAAAACAAAACTGTCAACCAAGAATCTTATATCAAGCAAAACTGATTTTCATAAATGAAGACAAAATAAAGGGATTTCTAGATGTACAAAAATATGGAGAATTTGTTGTTAGCAGACTAACCTTAGTATAAGTACTAAAAAAAATTCTTCATGCGAAAGTAAATGAAATAATAAGAGAGTATAAATACATACTTCTTTTATTGTCTTAACTGACCTGAAAAGAAATTGAATGAAACAATATTATGCAATTGTTTTTAGTGCATAACATAGAAATATAATATATTTAAAAATAATAGCAAAAGGAGAGTGCATAGGAAAAAACCTTATTGCAGTAAGGAAATATCCAACAGACGGTAACTAATACTTCAATCAAAAAGTAGAGTTTGTCAGACTAAAAAAACACTAGTAATCTGAACAACAAAATTTGAACAATTCAAAAATGAGGTAAGAAAAGACTTTTACTTGCAATATCATCAAAAAGGAAAAAAAATACTTAGGACACTTATAAGAAGCACAAAACTTATACTCTGAAAACTATGAAGCATTGCTAAAAGAAATTAAAGTAGACCTATTGAAGGACAGTTTTCAGGTGGCCTTGAACCAATCTAATTCTTCCTTCTTTCTTGCCTAAATAACTGCAAAATGTACGGAGAATGCAAAAACATTGATTTGGATTCTACCTAACATCATATGCAAAAATAATATCTAATAGGTCATATATTTAAATGTAAAGGCTAAATTATAAAACTTTTAGAAGATAACATAGGAAATAGTTATTATCTTGGGTTAGGAAATAGGTTCTTAGATGTGACACCAAATGCCTAAGTAACAAAACAAAATATTGATAAATGAGACGTAATCAGAATTTATAACTTTGACTGGTAGACAATTTCTCAGGTGGGTATAGAAGCTGACAGTGCCCTGGTGGAATGCCATTTGTCCCCTATTTCTTTGACAGGTGTTACTCCCTAATATATTTTTTTATTTCTAGTTTCATCTTAGAGTCTTCTTTTTGCAGAACCCAAATTGTGGGTTGAAACCAAGAGTAAACCAAAACATCACATAGTAAAATGTAATTTGTGGACTCAATAACATTGCAGACAACAGTGAAGATCTCATGTCCAATGGCAGGTCATAATCAACTGACCCATTGTACCATATGGTACAATTGTTAAAATGCTTATTGATGGGGAGCTGGAATGTCCTGCCTATGGCAGAGAATTCAGTATCAAGGTGTCATAATCCAGCACTCAGAAATAGATGAAGAAAATAATAAATACATGAATATTAGGATTGGATAGTTGTTGCTAAGTTACAGATTTGATATTGAAAAGCTGAGAGCATAAACACAGAGAAGTTTTTGATGCTTGCAAAGAAACCCTCATCTCATCAATTCTGCCAGCAGAGAAAAACTGAAAATCTAGTCCAAGATTTGAGAATTACAGTGGTTGAACTCTGAAAATGGTTGAATACTTAATCAAGACACATCTTGGAAACCTAGAAATCTGACACATAGAATGGGAATGCTTGGTTATAACTTGTACTCTAAAAACTATTCTCAAATCTATTTCCAAAGATTTGATTTCTAATATTTATCTGAACTTTCACAATTTGTCCAATTGGGCCACCAATCCCCATTAAGAGCCAGCTCTTGACCCATCTGAGAAGACAGTTCAGACGACTTTCCCCTCACAGGGAAAAATGTGCTCCTTTAAAGACTTCTTGCCTCTTCTGGCTAACAGGTCCTTTATGAGAGTTACATAGGACCATAATCCATCCAGGCAAGTGCTGGGTCTGATGAGGGAGGAAAAAGACTATGTGCCAAAGCAGCGGCAAGTTCTAGCAAGCATGTTCCGTAGTACTGGATTTCAAAATGTCAAATTAAGGAGGCTAGACTGTTAGACTGTATAACAGACATTTATTGACTTGGTTTTCTCTTGGACTGGAGGATTTAACACTCTAATAAGAATCCCAGAGGCGGTGCTAGCTCTCTACCAGAGTGTCTGCTAGTCTGTAAAAAGAATTAGCTCATGCTGAATAAGTTTAAGTGGTAGAATGACTATGAAGACAGAAGAAATTAAAAGTCTCAGAGAAGTGAGCCTTCTGGAGTAGAAATATTACATAAGGCCAAAGACCCACCAGAGTATTACACTCCACAGGAGGAACCATAATTTAGAAGTTATACCACTCGCCGAGGCCATCAGGAATGCATTGGAGAGGGGGCAACAACATCACTAAGAAGTTCAGTGATGGCTCTACTCTGTAGGGCAGGGTAATAGGCAAGGCTGTGTAGAACTTGGCTCACCAATAGACATGAATTTGGTAGAATCCCAAAATAATAGCAGTCAGATGGTGTCCTTAATCACTAGATGTGAGTGAGTTTTAATTATGGTAAGGATCAACAAGTCTGAGTGGCAGCTAAGTGAGCCTCACCTGTAGAGAACAATAAAGATAATTAATAGATCACAATAGTCTAGGAACAAAATAAATGAAAATCTAACAAAGGAACTACATATACAATCTAAAGAAGCCATTAATGAATGAGCAATTTCCCCAATTAAAACGTATAATTTTTTGCTTCATTTTTGGATCTGAGCTAGTTTTCAGGCCCAGGATCTATTGACTAAAAATTTCTAGGTCCCCAGGGGAAAGAGCCCTATAACAACATGTCAAGTAAATATAAACACTGTAATAATTTTCCCAGTTCTTCCTCAAGACCTGCAGTCATTATTTGTGGGATTGTATACTGAGTCAGAAGGAATACCATGATATTAGAAAATTTTGGTATAGAGTCCAAGATGGTTATGATGCCTCAAGACCAAAAATGTCACTATTTTGCATCTGGTAGAGTTGGGGCATTTGGAAGCTAGGTTAAAAATGGGAGCCTGGCCAAAGTCTGATATACAGTGTGTTCATTGGGTCCACAGACTCACCCAGGGGTCATTTCTCCAATCCTTTAATATATAATGTTTACTGACATACAAGAGCACATTGGGTCCTAATCCTTTGGGATAACAGTCATTCTTGTATATAATTCCAACCAGAATCCTTTGAAAGTGTCCACTCACACATTGAAATCTGCACAGTAAAACAAAAGTAACATTTGTTCCACATTTAAAAATCGAAAGAATGCAGAGTAGTATTTATATTCCCATTTGATTCACTTGTCTAGACCCTTCAGAAACTATATGGTTTATGGAGAATAACTGTGTATCATGAGCTCAACCAAATAAAAGTTAACCCCCACCACAACTGCCGAGCATACATGGTTTTGTCACTACACCAGATTAATATGGCCTCAGATACATAGTTTTGATCCCTGATCTAATGAATGCCTTATTTCCCTCCACCAAATCAGAAAAAGGACGAGAAACTGTTCGTATATATAGGTAATAAGAAAGTGTATTTATACTGTGGCCCATCTTATCCTCTGTTATAATTTTATCCCAAGAGATGTGGATCCAGTAGATATTCTACAAAACATCATATAGATCCATGATGTCAATAACATCATGCTGGTCAGTAAGTACAAGCAAAAGGTCATTTGCATGCTGGAGGCCCTGGTGATATTTACGTATTCCAGAAGATAAAGATAATCCCTATGAAGATTTCAGTCTGTATCATTTCAATAGTTTTTAGGAGTCCACTGGTCAGTGGTGCCGGTGGTCCCCTCTAAAAAAGAAGACAAAATTACTTAATATTACATTTCCTATCATGAAGAAGGAAGCATAATACCTGGAAGGCTTCTTTGTGTTCTGGAGGCTTAGAAATACTATTCCAGCCCATATATGATTGTCATGGAAGGCTGCTAGCTTTGACTGGAGCCTATAGCAGGATAAGCCTCTGCAGAAGGTCTACACTGCAATGAAAGCAGTGTTGCCACTTGGACCATTCTATCCTGCAGACCCTGTAGTACTGGAGGGATTAGTACTGGAAAAAAAGGCAATGTGTATTTTACGGCAAGTGCCATTGAGAGAATCACAAAGAAGGCTCCTGGGATTTTGGAGCAAGGCCATAACATCTGCAGTGGAGAGTTATACACTATTAGGAAAACAGCCTCTGGCATGCTACTGGGCCCTGGTAATGATGGAATGCTAGAACATATGGAGACCAAGTGACTATGCAGCTGTAACTGTACTGTTGGATTACTAAATGTGCTCAATCCCTATTAGCCTCAATAGGGAAGGCACCAATTTCAAGAGGCTGAAGAAGAGACCCAGAGCCAGAAAATGAGATGTAGAGTGATATTAAGGGCTTACATACTAGGGGAGAGTCCAGTGGTGGGAGTGCTAGACAACATATCCACCTTACATATTGTCCAGCGGCAGTAGGCTGGACAAGATAACCACATGGCCCAGTGGTGGCAGGCTGGGCAGGAAAACTGCAAAGGCTTGCAAACAGTGTGATATTTATATAGCATTTTTGCTTAACACTCTCCCTTCAATGACCTCCACCTGGCAACCTTCATCCAACCCAAACTCAGTCCCCTGTACGGCCCTTGTTCCCTGGCCTCAGCCCCCTGTATGGCCCTTGTTCTACAGGACAGGTGCTCAGATGTCACTCATAGACAAGGAATGAATTTCAGGGTTGGCCATTCCCAGATTCTCTAACTTAAAACACACATTCAGGTGTATCTGCCATTCAGGGTAATTCTAAAGGTGTATTTGTTATTGCTTTTACATGTGTTTATCCTATACCAAGTCGTAAAGTCAGGCAAGCCTAGCAAAATCTATCACAACATGAAAATATTACATCCAGGAACAAGGATGAGAAGGCCAAGCATAAGTAAGCTGCAGAAGCTCAGACTCCCATGTTACCCATCACACTGCATCAATGCCTCTTTCTTAGTGCATAGTAATAGATAAATGGAAAATCCTATGCAATTACCTTAAAGAGCTTAAGAAGGTCTTAGTTTGTATTATGGATGGATATGTTCAGTAACTATAAAAAACCAAAACTATTACAAGCTGTATCACATCCCTTCTCAAAAATGGTCTTGAAAGAAATTGGCAAAGGTAGTGAAACTGGCTGTCTGCTTTGTATGGATACCACTAAGCTGTCTAATAAAAAATGTCATGTGAGCCACAAATGCGAGCTCCACATTTAAGTTTTAATTTTCTAATAACTGCATTTTAAAAGAAGTATTTAACTTAATATGCCCAAAATATTATCATTTAACATATAAACGATAATATTATCTTTTAACATATTTTAAAATTAACAAGGTATTTTACATTGTTTCATGATAGGTTTTATGTATCCGGTTTGTATTTTACATTTACAATACATTTCAATTTAGAGCCTCACATTTCAAGTGTTCAATAGCCTCATGTGACTAGTGGCTATGTTATTGGACAAAGTATGTTTAGAATATACATAGGCACATGGTCAGCAGCAAGTGACCTGGCCAGCTTGTCAGGGACCTGGAATAAGAAAGCTTGTAATATCAGAGGCAAGAAGGTCTAGAGTAGAGGCATGTGGATGAGCATAAGGGAGGGGCACAAAGGGGAAAGTTCTTTGTATCACACAATGCTAACCATAAATTATTCATAATAGAAAAGGCACTAAACACTCAAGTAGACAAAATGTCTTGGGCAACTGACTATAGCCAGTTTTTGTCAAAAACCACCTCAGTACTGATACAGTGAACACATGAACCAGCTGGTCACCACAGTAGAGACGAAGGCTATGCATGTGCCCAATAACTATGGCCCCTGCTTACCAGGGTTGATCTAGCTTCTGCCACCTCTGAAAGTGCAACGTTCCAGTAACCAATGTGCACCCTAGTATATCATTATTTCTCAGGATATTCTACCAGCCATTTGTGGCAAATTAATTACATTTGGTCTCTTTTGTCCTAAAAGGGACAGGGGTTCATGCTCATGAGAATAAACACCTATTACCAACATATATTTGCCTTTCCCAACCATCACAGCCTTACTATACCATGCAATATATGACAAAAGCTGCAATTACTTTTGCATCAATCTAATAGAACTAAACTCTTTTAAGTGCAATACAGCACTAACTTCCTTTAAGTTTACGTTTAGCAAGAGAGGCTGGAGAAGTGCTGGAAAAGCTTCTCCCAAAATGAGTAGGAAGAAGGGGATCAGCACAGCACAAAGCATGCACTGTGGCAGACACAGAGATGTAACACTCAAAACATACTTCAGCTAAGGAATACAGGAACTGCTGTTCAGCTGTGAAGAATGTGGTGAACTGACAGCTTCCAGCAGTTAGCTTTGTCAGAGTCTACCTCATCCTCTGGCCCAGGTTATGACAACCTCAGGATACTGCCTGATCAATTACATAGTAGTAGATGAGGGCTTACCCTACTTGCAGTAGCCCCAAGTCAATGAACAGGCAATGGTACCAGTCCCTAGCTATTTCTACTCAATACTGACTTCTCTAATAGGTCTTCTTTACTCCAGAGCTCTTGACTAGTCTACCAGATTGAAATTCTGTTTTCATTCTTTTCCTTTCACAGGATTACTCTCCTATAAAACTTCATACCTCTAAATCTCTCTCAGAGTCTCATTCTGGGAATACTGACCTGTGACACCAACAAGTCAGAACCACAGACAAGTTCTGGTCATCAGAATGAAAGTGCCCTGATAGTGGTATAGGGAAAATTGAAAGGTGGATGGCCTTCCCTATAAATAAAGCTTTAACCATATTTCATATTGGAACAAATATTATGTTTTTCAAACACACGAAGTTTTGTTAATCAAATGTAAAGCCACACATGGAATTTGGAGAAAGGAATTTTGAACACATACCTCCAGTTTTCTTTGCTTCCTCCTAATCTGAGCTTTTGTGGCATCTGTAATCTACGTAAATACCTCACCATAGACAGTTCAATGTGATGTATATTGTATACATATATGTAATTCACATCTTGCTTGATAGTAATACACATTGTCTTATTCACATCTTGCTAAATAATAATCTACTTTCTCTTATTCACTTCTTACTTGATAACAGAGCGTTGTTAATAACACATGTCAAAAATATGTTTCTATTGAAAAAATTAATGATTTTCTTATTAGTAGAATATCTGTTAGATATTAGCTTTCATGAGTTAAATCAGAAGCTATTCAAGTAAAGTGAATTGGCTAAAAGTGTTTTAGAGACAAGACAATTTCCTATATGTTTATGAACAGGATATAAGAATCCTGCAGTCTTTCCCCTTTCCCCCTAGAAACAGTGCTTGAGGTTTAATCCCTAAATAGCCCTGTATACAACCATTAGTTTAGTAGGAATTTTATTGGCCAATACTTACTCTCAGGGTAGCAGAATTCTTCTTCTGAAATGTTGTTGCATACCCCTTGAGTGATCTTTCATGCAAGACTGAAGAAGATTTAAACAGGTAGTAGATCTTCAGAAAGAGTAGAAAGCTGGAATTGCAAGCTTATAAAGCAGGTTGAGCAAACTATTTTTTGCCTGCTTATTAATAATTGTTAGTTTAATTGCTGTCTGTATATATTGCAGATTTTTGTCTAAAATTTGCTTTCCTTATACTTGGAAGGGAATGGTGGAGAAGTAGCTAAACTTCATTCCTTCAAAATTTTCATAAAATCATATTATATGCCTCTCTTAAAACTGAGTTGTTTTTAATTATTATATTGAGTATAATTTATTTTATAAAAAGATAAGCTATTTGTAACGTAAGTCTTCAGCACGAATTTCTACAAATCTAAGATGACAGAAGAGGGAAGAAACTCTTGATAAAATTGATTTTAATGATACAACAAAGAGATCCAATAAAGTTGCATTGGAAAACTTTAACAAGCTTGAGATTTTCTCTTTGCATTGGGAGAATATTAAAAGCTTTAAACAAAAACCTGTTGAAATCCATTTGGCATATGATTTTTGCAGTGAGCTAATTTTAGAGAAATTAGCCAAAAGTAAATCCATTATTATTATTATTATTATTATTATTATTTTTACCAAATTGACCTAAATTTGGTTAGTCTTTGGGGGAACTATTTGCTGGCTATAAAAGTGAGTATAAGCACATTTGATGTACAAATACAAGTACGTTCTTTTATTATTATTATTATACTTTAAGTTCTGGGGTACATGTGCAGATCGTGCAGGTTTGTTACATAGGCATACACGTGCCATGGTAGTGGTTTGCTGCATCCTTCACCCCATCACCTCCATTAGGTATTTCTTCTAATGCTATCTCTCCCCCATGCCCCCACCCCCTGCTATTCCTCCCCTAGTCCCCCACCCCCCAGGCCCCAGTGTGTGATGTTCCCCTTCCTGTGTCCATATGTTCTAAACAAACTTTTATAATGTCGAGTCTGACTGGCAGACTCTGTCTGAGTGACAGATGACAGAAGTATGCAGACACTTTGCCTGTGCATCCGCAGCCAGGGGACCCCATGGCTCACAGACCCCGATGAGGGAGTCTGGCCATGGATCCCCAATATGCCAGATGCTCCACATTTATTTAGTACAGATTTAATGACAAAGGTCTTGAGTAAAAACCATTAGTGGGCAATTAACATTGCCCACCTCCTGAGTGGACAGCAGTTTTGCATGCAGATAATCAAAGGCTCCTCTTAGGACAACATGAGTAAACAAGCCATTTAGATAAAATCCTCTATATTCCCTTGTTATCTGCTCTTTTCCATTAGTTCAAAGTAAGAGGATTAGACTGCCTTCAGCCATAATTCTCTCCCAAGGCTTTTGCAAAATCTTCTGGCCTTCTAAGAAGGTTTGCATCTTTCTTTTAATTTTTCCCACCACCCTGACTGATTTCCTCCATTAGAATAATTTTGATATCTAATTGTTCATCTCAAAGCTGATTTTTTAAAATAACTGAGTACAATTTCTTTTAACTCAGTAAAAAAGTATTTCAAGCATATCTCAAAGCATCATAGATTTAAAACAAAATAAATCTCTACAATCTTCTTCAGTGTCTTAGAAATTGATGTAGTTAGCCTAGTGGGTTACAAATACTGCAAATAAGAGGGGCTCATTCAATAACCCTCTGACGGATCCTAAATTATAGTAGTCTATAGAAGGAACACTGTAATGATGAAGCCATCTGCAAAGTAGACCTATAAATTTAAGGAATATAAAATAAACCAACTAAACAGTTCCTAAGAGACAGATTTTGAACAGTTTGATTGCAAGATCTGAAAGTAAACAGTTAAAAAACTATACCTGTTGATAAAATAACACCAAATATTTATTTTTAAAATGGTATCACACTTTGATAATTATTTTACATTCTAATAAACATCTGGATAATCTCTAATTTGAAATTAATATGTACTCAGTTTTACTAAGTAAAGAGTAAAAGATATTGTGAGGTGTGTGTATATGTGTACATGTGTGTTTTATTAAACCTAATGTTCAAACTTAAAGCAATTAAGATGCACTCTGAGAAATTGAAACTAAATACAATAAAGGTCTTCAAAGTGATGTTATTACTTAGCCTTTGGGCATGAAAATGTTTACTAGGGGCAGTGGACCTCTATAGAAAATTCTAAGCTTTTGTAGGTATTGAAAGACAATTTAGTACTCTGCTAATGTACTATTTAATAAGAAATACAGTAAGGTTGTTATTCGGATGGGTTTAGAACCAAACAGTATGGGTTAGTTTGAGATCTGCAACTTACTAAATAGGTGACCTTAAGTAAACTCATTAATTTTTTTAGTCCTCAGTTTTCTCACCTCTAACACAAAGAATAAGGATCTCAGACCACACAGCTTTATGGAAACTGGACAACTGGCTCTTGAATGTTGACCAGATAAACAATGAAATGAAGGCAGAAATAAAGATGTTCTTTGAAACCAACGAGAATGAAGACACAACATACCAGAATCTCTGGGACACATTTAAAGCAGTCTCTAGAGGAAAATATATAGCAATAAATGCCCACATGAGAAGCAAGCAGAGATCTAAAATTGATACCCTATCGTC
>PVKV010028621.1:0-24742 GCA_004027835.1 Alouatta palliata
CCCCGTCTCTACTAAAAATACAAAAATTAGCTGGGCGTGGTGGCACGTGCCTGTAGTCCCAGCTACTCGGGAGGCTGAGGCAGGAGAATTGCTGGAACCCAGGAGGCGGAGGTTGCGGTGAGCCGAGATCGCGCCATTGCACTCCAGCCTGGGTAACAAGAGCGAAACTCCGTCTAAAAAAAAAAAAAAAAAAAAAAAAAAAAAAAAAAAAAAAAAAAAAAAAAAAAAAAAAAAAAAAAAAAAAACTCTAAGAAATACACATTTCCAATAAGATTCCTAACATTTATCTCAGTTGGTTTAAAGTGAACAAGAAGCCCTCCTGCAACTTCCAATGTCCCCTACTCATCCTCCCAGAACCTACCTCCTTTCACAATCACTAATGTTAATGATACATTCTTTTAAATTTTCTTCCTATTGATTACCCCAACTGGTGACATGGCTTAGAGGTGATGATCATTAATGTTGAAAGAAATTTTAATATTTCAGTATATTTCATTTAGACTTGGAACTTACTTAAAGATATAGTGGTGTCTGACCCCAATATATTTTTGTTGGCCCTTATGACTCATTTTATCCTAGTGAAATGTACATTTTTGATAAGTTTACATGTGAAATAACAAAGAATATTTTTTTCTTATGGGCTATGTATTTTGGAAATGGCATGATATAGTGCAAAAATTACTTTGGAATTTACTTTATGTGCTAATCTGAGGCTTACTACTTTAGAAATTGGCAAGGTACTCATATGCTTTCCACAAAATTTCAAGTGTCTACTGTAATGCAATTTACTTTTCCTGTTTAGAAAAATATTGGAATATACAGTGAAGCTAAGGAACTTTAATACTATTACCCTTATAACAAACAGCAATACCCTTAATTTAGAAAAACACTAGGTGTTAGAATCTAGTCAATATCATCTGATGTACATTTATTTTTTGACCTGTAAAGCTTTCTGGACCTAAATGAGAAAAAAACATAATGTAGCATATGGATTGCAGAAGGACAAAATTCTTCATCTAGTTCTGAGTCCACCAACCTTCTAATGCAATTTAGCATTTCCCCTCATTAAAAGACTGAATCTATTTTTCCAATTCTTAAATTTGGGCTGACCTTTAACCTCCTTTTGCCAATGTAATTCAAAGGACTTTATTATATTCTCATTCTGAATTTACCCCTTAAGGACACTTGCTTGTTTCAGCCCTTTTTGGGAAATGTGTTACAACTAGCCCATACTATCCAGAAGAATGTTGTCAACTATAATATTTGCTCATTTAATCTTTAAATTTTTTATGAATCTAGCCTTTGTCAACAATGAAACGTAGTTTCCCTCCAGTCTTTATTTAGAGACAAAAATTATCATTCTCACCCTAAAACTCCCTTAGGGTAAATATTGTGGAAACACAATCGCACATAAAAAATAAACTTCTAAGCATAGAGATAACTGAACAGACCCCTCTTGGCAAAGGAAACCCCAATGCCCTGCTCACATAGGAGGTCTGAAACTGATTGTACCTCCTTTCTTACTGTCATTAGACTTTCTTCCCTAAGGGCTTAAAAGAAATGAACAGTTTCTTTTATTATTATTATTATTATTATTATTATTATTTTATTTTAAATTCTGGGGTACATATGCAGATCTTGCCAGATTGTTGCATAGGTATACACATGCCATGGTGGTTTGCTGCTTCCATCCCCCCCATCACACACATTAGGTATTTCTCCTAATGTTATCCCTCCCCAACCTCTCCACACTCTGCTATACCTCCCCTAGCCCTCTAACCCTCAACATACCCTAGTGTGTGATGCTCCCCTCTCTGTGTCCATGTGTTCTCATTGTTCAAAACCCACTGATGAGTGAGAACATGCGGCGTTTGGTTTTCTGTTCTTGTTTCAGTTTGCTGAGAATAATGGTTTCCAGATTCATCCATGTCCCTGCAAAGGACATGAACTCATTGTTTTTTTATGGCTGCACAGTGTTCTATGGTGTATATGTGCCACATTTTCTTTATCTAGTCTATCATTGATAGGCATTTGAGTTGACTCCCAAGTTTTTGTTATTGTAAACAGGGTCTTTATAATAGAATGATTTATAATCCTCTGGGTATGTACCCAGTAATGGGATTGCTAGGTCAAATGGTATTTCTATTTCTAGATCCTTGAGGAATCGCCACACTGTCTTCCACAATGGTTGAACTTATTTCTGCTCCCACCAACAGTGTAAAAGTATTCCTATTTCTTCACATCCTCTCCAGCATTTGTTTTCTCCAGTATTTCTAGTGATCACCATTTTAACTGTCATGAGATGATATCTCAGTGTGGTTTTGATTTGCATTTCTCTAATGACCAGTGATGATGAGGATTTTTTCATAGGTTTGTTGGCCACATAAATATCTTCTTTTGAAAAGCGTGTCTTCATATCCTTCACCCACTTTTTGATGGGGTTGTTTTTTTCTTGTAAATTTGTTTTAGTTCTTTGTAGATTCTAAATATTAGCCCTGTTTTAGATGGGTAGCTTTTTTCCCATTCTGTTGGTTGCCAGTTCACTCTAATGTTTGTTTCTTTTGCTGTGCAGAAGCTCTTAAGTTTAATTATAAAATACCTAGGAATACAACTTACAAAGTAAGTGAAGGCCTCTTCAAGGAGAACTACAGAACCACTGTTCAAGGAAATAAGAGAGGACACAAACAGTTGGAAAAACATTCCATGCTCATGATTAGGAAGACCCAATATCATGAAAATGGCCATATTGCCCAAAGTTATTTATAGATTCAATGCTATCCCCATCAAGCTACCATTGACCTTCTTCAACAGAATTGGAAAAAAACACCTTCAACTTCATATAGAACCAAAAAAGAGCCCACATAGCCAAGACAATCAGAAGCAAAAAGAACACAACTGGAGGCATCATGCTACCTGACTTAACTATAGTATAAGGCTACAGTAATCAAAACAGCATGGTACTGGTACCAAAACAAAGATATAGACCAATGGAACAGAACAGAGGCCTCAGAAGTAATGCCACACACCTACAACCCTCTGATCTTTGACAAACCTGATGAAAACAGGCAATCGGGAAAGGATTCCATGTTTAATAAATGATGTTGAGAAAACTGGCTAACAATGTGCAGAAAGCTGAAACTGGACCCATTTCTTACACCTTATACAAAAATTACTCCAGATGGATTGAAGATTTAAACATAAGGCCTAACACCATAAAAACCCTAGAAGAAATCAATACTTTCAAAAGACTGCACACTGATAATGTTGATAAGGTTGACTGCTAACTTAACTTCCCAGGTATATAACAGACAAAATGAGATTAATCATTCCTTTGCCCTCCCTGAGATATCTGTTTCTTCCCTTTTTCCTTCAAATGTTCACTTTATCTTATATAAACTGTAGATTTTCTGGGCACTAATTAACATCTCACAAGTATGTAATAATTCTTCTCACTGCTGTGTCCCCACTCCCCACCTTTTTAAGGAAAATGTGCAAATCCTAAACCTCCTGAGAATCTCGTTGGAAGAAACAGATGCAGATTCACATGTGATTCATGTTTTCAAAGGTCATGGCCTCAAGCTGGCTCAATAACCCTTGAAATTTGAGACTTATGCCTCAATCACTCATATTGGTTGTGAATGCATTCACATGGATTTAAATACAAATTCCTCGCTCTTAAAATTTAGGCTAATTGTTAGCATCTATTTTATAATTAGGCTAATTGTTTGTTACGACTACTATTATGTTTTTTGTGCTCAATATATAGATATTTGGCTTCAACTTATTTGAGATATTAGTAGTAAAATATCTTTTCATAGTCCTACACTTATCTCTGTGAGCTATTTTTGCATTTTTCTTCTAATCCATTTTTAAATTATATTTTGCATATACAACAATACATAACAGAGCACATGAGCAGTTAGAAATTATATACAAAATGAACAATATAAATAAAGGGAGGAACTTAATTTGTCTACAAATACTATTAATTTTGTGTTTTCTCTCTCTAATAGCCTTCATTGGAATTGAAGTCTATGTGCTATTTCTAATTCATAGCTCCCTTTGCTTTAATAAACATTAATCAAAGCAGTAATCAGCAATCTCACAGGTAATGATTGAGTTGAGTTCTCTCAAAGACAAATTAAACTGAGAGATTTTCAAATTTGTGTGTGTACAGAAACTTTCTATTTTAAATTTTACATTAATGTCCTATTTATTATGTATAAGAATTTTGAAACATCTTAAAATACTGAAAGATAAGGTTCTTCAAATTGATATAATTTCTGCCTGAAAGGAGTTCTTTGAAATCTTATCTGCATTGGTGTCAATAGTGATAACTTTCAAGTTCCTGTGACAAAATCCCACAACTTCAAGGGATGTCATTGGAAAGCATTTTAAACTAGAAACAATAGTTATCTGTTGTCTTATTCTTTTTAATGCTACTGTATCAGAGTACAACATACTGCATAGTTTATAATGGAAATAAATCCATTTGACTCGTGGCTCTGGAACTACAAAGTCCATGACTGAGAGGTTACATCTAGTGAGTGCCTTCTTGCTACATCATCCCATAGGAGAAGGAGAAAGGCAAGAGAATGTGAGCAATAAAATCGAAGAGACGGCTAGGCTTGCCTTTACAAGAAATCCACTCTGATGATAGCAAACCCTCTTCTACAATAATAAACCCACTCTCAAGATATCAGCATTCATTTCTTTATAAGTGAAGAATCCTCATGACATAATCACCTCTTAAAGATCCCACTTTTGTGGTACATGTACACCAGGGAATATTATGCAGCCATAAAAAATGATGAGTTCATGTCCTTTGTAGGGACATGGATGAATCTGGAAACCATCATTCTCAGCAAACTGACACAAGAACAGAAAATCAAACACCACATGTTCTCACTCATAAGCAGGTGAGTGAGAACAATGAGAACACATGGACACAGGGAGGTGAGCATCACACACTGGGGTCTGTTGGGGGGGGTCTAGGGGAGGGACAGCCAGGGGTGGGGTGGTTGGGGAAGGATAACATGGGGAGAAATGCCAGATGTAGGTGATGGGGAGATGGAGGCAGCAAACCACATTGCCATGTATGTACCTATGCAACAATCTTGCATGATCTGCACATGTACCAGAACCTAAAGTACAATAAAAAAATAATAATAATGATAGGAATGGATTATAATCTATAAAATAAATATCCATGAGTCCATATTGATCAAAATAAATACTAGAATAAGTACATATAAAAAAAAGAAAGATCCCATTTTTCAAAACTGTTGCACTGGGGATAAAGTTTCCAACACTTAACTTTTAGGAGACACCTTCCAACAATAGCATTCCACCCCAAGATGTATATATTTATATATTTTTACATGAAAAATTTGTTTGTTCCATCCCAGTAGTCCCCAAATCTTAACTTGTCCCAGCACCAATTCAAAAGTCTAAATTCCAAAGTCTCATCTAAATCATGTTTGGGTGAGACACAAGGCATAATTTATCTGAAGCAAATTTCCCTTCAGCTGTATATCTGCAAAAGTAAAATTATTTCTAAAACACAATAATGGGACAGGCATAAGAAAAACAATCCTATCACAAAAGAGAGAAATAGCAAAGAAGAAGGGGATAGCTGTTCCCAAGGAAGTTCAAAACCCAAGAGGAAAAACAATAGTAAGTGTTAAGGCTGGAGAATAATTTCGTTTGACTCCATGCTCCACATTTCAGGCACACTGAGGTGGGGGTTGGACCACTAAAGCCTCAGACATCCCTGCCCCTGTGGTTTTATTGGGCTCAATCTATCAAGCAGCTCTGAAGAGTCTTATGCCTACAGCTCTTCCAGGCTAGAGTTGCATGCTGGTGATCCTACAGTTTGGGGGTCCCAGGGGATGCCCCACTCCCATGGCTCTACTAGGTATTCCCTGCTGAAGACTCTGCAGTGGCCTTACTCCTATGATCCTGCAAGGAATTACTTTAGCGAGGCATCTGTATGACGGCTTCACCCCTAAGACAAGTCTCACCTGGGCCCCAAGGCTTCAACAACATTCTTTGAAATCTAGGTGGAGACAACCATTAGCCCACAGCTCTTGCATTCTGTGTCCCTGCAGAATTAGCACCATTATGACACTGCTAAGGTTTGCAGATTGTACCTTCTAGTCCAGTGGTCTAAGCCACACCTTCTGGAGTAGTTGTCTGAGATCTCTAGACCACAGCTTGAGTGACCAAGGATTGCTGCAGCAGAATGCTAGGAGCAGAGTCCCAAGGCAGTGCAGGGCAGCAAATGCTAAGTTCCTATGAACACCTCGCTGGAAACCTTGACTTCAGTGTTCCAGATTTGCTGAAATGACTTCAGGGTTATTCTTTCTTTGTTTTAATTAATAGAACCAAGCTATCTTTTATCCATTTTAATCTCCTTAGCAGTAGCTTGGCCACACCCTTAGTATTCTCTCCTGATCATGACTTTTGATTACTTACATGACCAAGCTGAGAGTTTTCCAAGTGTTTTGATTCTGTTTCCCTTTTAATTACAAATTCTGTCTGCAAATCATTTAGCGCTTCTCTCATTTTACCGTAAGGTGCCAATGGAAGTTATACAGAACCTTGAATACTTTGCCTCTTAGATATTTCTTCTGCCAGATATCCTAATTCATCACTTTTACATTCTGGCTTTCACAAAGTCCTAAGACATGGACACAGTGCTGCCAAGTTCTCTGCAACTATGTAACTACAGTGGTCTTTATTCCACTTTCCAAAATCTTTATCTTTATTTCCATCTAAGAAATCATCAGAATGACGTTTATTGTCGTATTTCTACCAACTTTCTGATCACACCTACTCAAATAATCCCTTAGAAATTTCTGACTTTCTTTACATTCCCTTTCTTCTTCTGTGCCCTTACCAGAATCATCCTTAATGCCCATTCATTACGATCTAAGCCTTTTCTAGCCTGCTCCTCTGAATTCTTCCAGCCTCTACTCAGTACTCAGTTCTAAAGCTGCTTTCCACGTTTTCAGGTATTTTTTATAGAAATGACCAAACTTCTTGGTACCATTTTTCTGTTTTGGTCCATTTTACTCTGTGATAACAGAATACTGCAAGCTGGGTAATTTGTAATGAGAATAAAATTATTTGGCTTATAATTTTGGAGGCTGGAAAGTCAAAAATTAAGAAATTGTGTCTTGTGAGGGTCTTCTTGCTGCATTATCCCATAATGGAAAGCGGAAGGATAACAGAACACATGTGAGAAAAAGCAAGAGGAGGCCAACCTGACTTTTATAAAAAGCTACTCACTCTCAGAATAAGGAACTCATTCTCATGATAATGACATTAATTTATTTAAAGGACAAAGCCCCCATCACCCAAACACCTCTTTACAGATCTTACCTCTCAGCACTACTGCATTGGAGATTAAGTTTCCAATACATGCTGTTTGAGGAGCACCTTCAAACCATAGCCTCTGTAATAATATGTTGAGTTGTTATACTGAGCAAATATCATTTCTAAGCAAAATAAAATTTTACCGTTTTCTGTTTTTTTTTTTTTTTTAATTCTACATCCATCGCCAAATATATAATGTCACTACTGTGAACAAAATAAAACAACAAAAAACCTTAGTGTGCTTTGGGGGAAGGAACAAAAAAATTTAGTATGCCTTGGGAGAAGGAAATGAGAATGGTAGCACATATAGATAGAAATGTGACAAAAAAAAAAAGGAAAAATAAATGATTGCAGCTTGTCTATATTTAGTTTGTAAAACTCATTTTTGTATTATATTCAATGCAACATATTAAACAACAGTAAAACAGAAGACAAATCTTTTCTAGACTATGTTTTGATTTTTAGGATGCATAGATTTTTTTTCAGGAGAGAAGTGACATTTGATGTTACATACCAAAGGAACACAGAGATGAAAATCACAATGGGTATCAAGGGTCTGAAACAGGTTCTAGAGAAACCTGTGAGAGAAATTCTTCTTATCTCCATGGTCCCATGTGATTTTTGTTTCTTTCACCAAAAGATATATGAACATTTTCTATTTCTATATATTGTTCAGTAGTGTGAAATGACAAGGCAACAATTTATTCACACAGCTTTAAGATTCAAATTCACAATCTTGATCCCAAACACGAAGATATTCTAACTAAAACAGGTCTCAGAATTTAGCCTACTGAGGAAGCCAGTTAGATCCATGTTCTGTTTCTTACTTTCTAGTCAAGTGTTTTTAATCTAAATATTAAGCAGAATGGCATTCATAAATGTTGGTGGACCTCTAATCAGCAGTGTGGTCAAATGAGTCAACAGGCCTCTCTCTTCTCCAACAAAATATTGCATAGATACTGAATGACTCTCAGTCCTATGTTCTAGTCCATATTAACTTTCTGAGTTTTTCATTGCATTCAATTTGTTGATCCTTGTCTCTGAAATGCTCTCCTTCTGTTTTCTCTCACTCAATTTCCTCCTGATTTTCTTCCATCTTCTGTACCTGTCCCATATAAATATTTTCTATGTGTGTCTCTCTTCCAGGATTTCAAAGCTCTATTCAATGCCTGTTTTGTTTTGTTTTTTTTTTCTTTTTTCCCACTCATCCAACTTTCTGGGTGTTTTCATCCATAACATACACTGTCATTGTATGCCGCTGATATTTCATTTGTTCATTTATTTGCTTCATTAGCTCATTTTGTACACCAGATACTATGTGCCATGCATTATGCTAGGGGCTAGAGATGCAGGGGTGTGCAAAGGCAACAGAATTCCTTGCCTGCTTATGGAGGTTAAGTTTTAGTGAGGAAGACAGACAATAAAATAACAAGCAAAAGGTGGAGAAAGTATTGTGAAGAGAAATAAAACAGATTCAGGTACTTGAGTCTGGCAAAGAGTGCATACTCTTTTTTATATGGTGCTTGTGAAAAACAGGAATGATTAAGTAACATTTCTTTACTGAAATGAAGGATGCGAATGCATCACCTTGGTGTTATTTGTGGGAATAATATTCCAGACAGAAGAGTGCATGTAAGATTCCTGATGGAGAACATGGGTTGGATGTTTAAGAACATCAAGCAGAACTACATGTGGTCATGAACTACATGTGGTACATATTTGAGAGAATATAAGAGATGAGAGAGAGATCATTTGTGGGGGCTGATAGCCTATGTTAAAACCCTGTTTCTTATATAATTTTTCTGCCTGAAACTTAGGGTTTGAGAATTACATCTCAATCTTGCCATGTTTATATAAACCAAAGACTTCAGCCTTGTCTTACTGTGTTTAGGATGCCATATCAAAATACCTTAGTCTGAATATTTTACAAACAACAGCGTTTATTGATTTCAGTTCTGAAATCTGAGGTGTCCAAGATCATGGTACCAACAGATTTGGTGTCTGGTGAGTGCCTGCTCCTCTTAGATGGTACCTCATCTCAGATGTGTCCTCACCTGCAGAAGGGGAAGGCAACTCGCTGGGGTCTTTTATAAAATAAGGACATTAATCCCATTCATGAAAGGAGAGCTCTCATTACTTAATAATCTTTCAAAGGCTTCATCTTCTTAATATCATCACCGTGGTTACCAGGTTTCAACATATAAATTTTGGTGAGACACAATATTCAAACTATAGCAAACCCTTATAAACCTCATCCCCCACATCCAATGTCATTGCTTAATTGCATCATAAAAGTTATTTAGTAGCTGTAAACCTTCAGCTTCTCATATATCAGAGGTGGTTAAAACTAATAGCCCATCTCAAAATGGCTTGATAATTTAATTAAAAAATTATCTATTTCCCTTTTCTCTCTTATCTCTTTCTACTCCTGTTCATCTCTACACCTTCACCTGCACACTGTACTGTAACTCTTTAGAGAAATCATTTACAAATTTATACCGTTACTATAATCATTTAGAAATGTGTTTAAATGCAGATCTCCAGCTGTACTCCCTGCTCTCTCCAAACAAAACAAAACAAAACAAAACAAAGATCAGAAAGATTCTGTTTTGCTGGATAAGCCTGGGGTAAACAAATGACATTCATATTTTTTCAAAGATTTCCAGGAGTTTCTAATTCTAAAACTACTCAGGTTTTGATGGACTGACACAGATTTCCCTGAAGGAAACTGGCTATTATACAATACTTCTGATTTTTCTCCCTGAATATTCTTCAGTATGCCTGTCAACCTGGAAACCTTCTATATTTTCTGCCAAAGCATCGTGAAATATCACTTTATTTGAAAATACCTTTAAGTTCTCACTTTTTCTCTTCTCCATAGTGATACTTCAGCTTGAAGAGTTGTCTTTTGCTATATTTATCCCACTGTAATGTAATTTTTTTGGCTTACATATACCTCCTCAGGCAATTGCAAAAGTATTGAAGAATAAAGTATTATCTGTCTTCTTATTACTGCTACTTGGCACAGTACATATTAGATTACCCTTAAATCTCTAAATCTCTGTTAAACTTTCTTACAAGTTGAATTCTCTCATTGGTTTGAGAATACAGACATCTTTAAAATAATTAAAGGAAGGAAAAAAGGAAGTAAGGCAGGATGGAAGGAAGGAAGGGAGGGCATGGGGAAGAAGACAGAGATATAGAAAGAGAAAGTAAAGAAAGAGAAAGAAGAGAGAAAGGGAGGGATGGATGTAGGAAGGGAAGGGAAGGAAGAGAGGGAGAGAGGGAAGAAGGATTGGAGGAAGGGAGGGTAAGGAAGAGAGAGAGGGAGGGAGGGAAGGAGGGATGGAAAGACTGAAGAAAGAAATAGTGTTTACCTTCTGAACTTTTACCTATAAGTAATCCTATACTATCTTATGTTTATGATTTAAATATGTGACCACATGTTTTCCCATGATGTGACCAAGGAAAAATGCAGCTCATTGTCATATTTCAGTAATGGTGAAATAGCATAATTGTTTTTGCCTGTATTATTATTGGCTTGATGTTTTCATTTTACATGAAGAAAAATATATTCACATGTCTTTCTATTTGACCCTGGGCATAATTTTCCAGATGCCCAACTTGTAGATGCCTTGGATACAGTCATTTATATTCAGTGAGAGAGGTGAATAAATGGAAAAACCATGCATGCTATGATATTTTGATGAGTTTGTTGTTTTTTAAGTGAGAAATTTTTGGGGAAACATATACAAATGGAACACTATGATAACACATTAAAGAAGTGAACGCTGGGTCTACAGATTTCAATTATGTGTCTCTGTTGACTTTAAACTGTCAGAATTCCAGGGCAGCTAAAAGCTTTAAACTATTGAAGTAAAAATTTTAATACAAACTCTTTCAAGGAGGATATGGTACAGGTTAGTCAGTATAGACTAGTACACAAGAGTGTTGATAAGAAATGAGTATAAGCAGCTAGTATTCTTCCTGTAGGTAGGCCCCCACATCACAGAAAAATTATTTAAATGTACTGAATTTTTCAGCATCATGGCCCACTGAGCTGACAAGCCTCATTCCTCACAACTAAAAACACCTAAAAGTGCCAAATACTGTTAAAAATTCTGAGAATTGTTTTATGAATGCAAACTGGAATTCCTATTCTATTTTGGGGGGTGACCTTGCAACTAACAAGTCACTGCCATGCAATCTCCCAATGAAGAATAGAGTAATAGATCTAATGGTAATTAATCATCTATTAACTATGGATACATAAGCTATTGAGAGTTAAATGCTGAATTCTGCTATGCA
Organism: Alouatta palliata; assembly: GCA_004027835.1. NCBI lineage: Eukaryota > Metazoa > Chordata > Mammalia > Primates > Atelidae > Alouatta > Alouatta palliata. The sequence continues at coordinate 11,689 of PVKV010028621.1, forward strand.
ACTTGGGGAAGAAGTTAAGTGTTCCTTATCCAAAGATGAACAGAGAGCCCTACCTATGGTGATGATTGTGGATAAGTTGACTATAAGATCAATAAGAAGCAAATTCACTGGAAGGCTACTTTGCCATGATTCATTGCTTGCTTGAAGGGTGAAATCATACCTTACCTTAACTCTCTCTTTATAAACAATACTCATATATTAGGGAACCCAATTGTAGTCAAAATCATCGGGTAAGACTATCTCACATTTCTTCTATCAATCACATCCAGCTTGAGGTAGAATATTTTAATCTTGTGGGCCTATTATCTATTGATAAATTGGGACAGCATAGAATGTCTCTACTGTCTTTCTTCTACACTCAGTACAGTACATAGATACCATTTCCTTTTTGCAAGCCTATCTTTGATTCAGCTAAAAGCGATATTAATAGAGACAAGGATTCACCATGTTGGTCAGGTTGGTCTCAAACTCCCAACCTCAGGTGATCTTCCCGCCTCGGCCTCCCAAAGTGCTGATATTATAGGAGAGAACCACAGCACCTGGTCTTTTCGGCAGTTCTATAGTCACTTCTGGTGATTCTCACTGATGATAATGATAATTATATAATAATTAAGTTAATTAAATTATATAATTGACTAACACAGCTAAATAAGTATTATAAAACTAGACAAAATGAATAAGGTGTTATACTTAAATAAATAATTGACTATGAAATAGTAGTCTTCATCATTACTGTGTGTCTTATTTTAAAATTGCTATTCTAAAAGCTAAATAATTACTTTGTACCAGACTAAAGAAACTCCATTATGCTGAGAAGGTTGTGATTTGCAAAATATGTTCAATTATTCACATCCTAGAAGTTCGAGAATTGTTTACTATTTAAATAGGAAATAGCTAAACTTTATTGTCATCTAATCAAAACAGTATAGGATGAAGCAATCAATAATATAAACACTGCTAAAAGACATAAGTATTTACAAAACATCAAAAAGCATCTGATAATCCTCAATTGGTATTCAAATATTGTAGACAGGAAAAAGGAAATCATCCTTTTTTCTTTGATTAAATATATTCTTTAACCAGTCTGTAGTTAGAAATACTGTGCTCCTGTCATTTGAGTTCCTAGACAATCCTCAAAATATTGAAATTAAATTTTTATATGTGTTTTAATAATTCAGTTTATGATCATATAAATGACTTTCTTTCACTTTATTGTTAATGAAAGTACTTACATTTAGCATTTTAAGTAATATTACATCTTTGTAGGACAAAATAAATAATTTCTGAATGATGCTTTTTTATATCAGGAGGATGGATAGATTATGACATAAATAAGTGTCAGGTTTTAAAAATAATTTTATTAGCGTTACCTCCGTGATTTATTTTTATCTTATCACCATTAAGATGTTTAAGAGATATACATGTTTATTTAGATCAAGACATTTATTATTATAATTCACAATACCATTAAATAATATATATTTTGAAGCCTGGAACTGACATTAGACTCTCTTCCCCACTACCACCTTTTTTTTTTTTTTTTTTTTTTTTTAAGAGAGAAAAGGCTAGATTTCAAAACTTAGATCTACAGTTGGATTCAGGGATCTACAGTCGAATTCAGGACCTTGGATAGATCTATCCGGAAGGGCTTCTGCTCCCAAATAGAGCTACTTGGAGATCAGACTGCTAAGAAGACAAGGTTCTAGATACAGGTTGATTGAGTGCCATAAAAGTTACTAGAATATGGACTTTAGCACTAGGAACAATAGTTATTCCACAAGACTGAGGACCCTAATAGACATCATGTCTTACGAACTAAGCAACAATATTCATTCTGAAGAGTTACAAGGGACAGAAAGCAAAAAGTTTCAGAATGATAGGTCACAACTCCTTAAATCATTTTTTTCTGAGGTGAATATTAACCTGAGAAATATAGACACAGTGGTCCGGGTGCCGTGGCTCACGCCTGTAATCCCAGCACTTTGGGAGGCTGAGATGGTTGGATCACAAGGTCAGGAGTTCGAAACCAGCCTGACCAACATGGTGAAACCCCATCTCTACTAAAAATACAAAAATTAGCCAGGTGTGGTGGCGCATGCCTGTACTTCTAGGAGGCTGAGGCAGGATAATTGCTAGAACGCAGGAGGGGGAGGGTGCAGTGAACTGATATCATGCCACTGCACTCTGGGTGACAGAGAGAGACTCTGTCCCCACCCCCTCCCCCAAAAAGGAAAAAAAAAAAACAGAAATGTAGACACATTGAATGTACACTTAAGATGACAGGAATTCTGCTATGTGGAAAAAAATAATGCTGGGACTATAGAGTCAGGCTAAGTCCAGTGAATGCATTCCTACTTAGTAAAAACTAGAAATGTAAATATTCAGCTTTGTAATTTTTGTGGAAAAAGTTATGAAAACCTCTATATCTAAGATATTAGATTGAGCCGTTACTGCTAATATGTTTTAATGTAGTTGTCAATGATTTATCAGGCCATGTCTTACATGCCTTTACTTGTAATCAAAATTCTCCATTTTTCCTATTAACGGAATGGATTTCTAGTACTGTTTTGATGTCATTCTTCTAAATAAGATGAAACTGAGTTTATTAGCATGCTTCACACAGTTTTTGCTGATGTTTTCTTGTCAAGTCAAATAGTATGTAAGATAGAAATTAAAACCTGCTCTGGGTGACCTAATTTTTCCCCTGAGATGACTAATACATATGCATGGAAGTTAGTGTTTCAGGGTCCTGGAGTATTGCAAATAAAGTATTAGCTGATTGTACCTCCTGGAATCAATTTCTTATGAATGTTCAATAATACTAAGAAATGTTAGATATTACTATTTAAAACTGGATTGATATTCCTATTCAGTGTACAAATCATTAGATGATTTTCTTAAAATATGCTTGTAAAATCAGGCAGAAGCTTAGAAACTAAGTGGGTTTGTTCTATGCTATTCCAGCCTGGAATATTGAGGCTACCTCACTGGGTTTCTCTTTTCAGTAAACAAACATAAGAGTTTCTACTAATGAATAATTGATGGGCAGGACTACTGATTTCAAGAGGGCAATTAGATCTTACCTGCCCAGAATCCATTATATTTATTGAAAAAAAGAATTCACAAAACCAAGAAAAACTGTGAATTATTACTATCCAGTGGGAAAAAGTACTATCTGTTGGCCAAACTATTAATGGATATATAAATATTTGTTGCAGAGGGAATTATATTGTGGGGCAAACAAAATTGTGTGAATGTCAAATAGAAATTGTTGTGAAGTATGTGAATGGAACACAGTACCAAGCTAGTCCCACATGTTCAGAGCAGCAGAGGCTCATAGCAAGATTATGATGTGAACAGTGTATAGAACACAAATCAAAGAACTACTATAATTGTGAAGTTGAGTAGGGTCAGGCCATATTGGCCACAAAAGTGAAAATGCATATTGTCTTTTTCCTTAAAGTTTGGCAACTATATAGATTATTCAACTGATTTCATACATTTGCCTTGCATTGAAATATCTTGCTGAATTTATTAATCAACACTCTTATTTTTTTCTAGAGTACTTTGGATTTTCTATGTATGCAATTATGTCATTTAGAAATACCAGCAGCTTTATTTTTGAAGTTCCAATTTTGTACTTTTATTTCTTTTTCTGTTATACAGTTTACTCCCTCTAGTTGAATAGAAATGGTGATAGGAAACATTAGAATCTTGTTTTTGAATTCTGAAGAAGATAATTCAGTATTTGATCAATAAATATTAAGTTATATGCAGGGGCTTTTATCTTTTTAATGATATCTCTTACAGACTATATCATTACATTAAAAAAAAAAGTTATTTTACTTTTTTACTTTACAAAATGATGAGATTTTACCACATTGGCCAGGCAGGTCTCAAACTCCTGTCCTCAAGTGACCTGCCAGTCTCGGTCTCCCGAAGGGCTGGGATTACAGGCGTGAGCCACCATGTTCAACCTGCATTGGGGATATATTTCTAAATGATGTTGGAAGCCATCAGATCAAGATTCCAGTAAGACTCAATTTGATTATGCACATATACCTATTTTTTTTAGTTCTAATTAACATACTTGTTTGGTATCTGCAAAAAAGACAGAAGTTTGGGATTGATTTTTTTTTTTAATTGAGCAGTTTGCTGTGTTTTCTGATTACAAGTTACCTTCAACTATACTTCTCTGGCACTGACAAAAGCAAGAGTTTCCTTGCTTTTCACAAATTGCTTTTTCACTTGGTGGTGATGGTCATTCACGTTGTCCATTCCAGTCATTGCTCCTCGTCCTGTATATAAGCAACCATCATATCCAAGTTGTACAATGTGATTTAAAAAGAGTTTTATGAGTGGATATCTCTCTCATGTTTGTGAAAAATATATTAATCCATTACAAGCAGATGTCAGTTGTTGATAGTTATTTTATAAATATGCTCCTCTTTAGGCTTCTCCTGAAGCTCAGTGTGTGCCCTAGAAACTGAGGATATATGTTAACCAAAATAACTCAAAACATTACTATAAGTTCTGTGTGCCTTCATTTTTTTTGGTATGTATATAATTATTTATCTATGGAAATGCAAATATTGTTCTACCACCTGCTTATATCTGCTTTTCTTTACTCTAATTTGCCTTTGGTTATTACCACTGTGTTTCACTTGGTAATAACCCAACTCTTTTTGGAGAAAGTAACTTTTATTACCATTGCTGAAAAACTCTTTGCCTCTCCTTTGTCATGTCCTACTGTTTCAAAGCTTATTTTGTTTGATCTTAATTATTGCTTGAGGCAAAACAGGTGGACTCCCTTCCTTGTTTTAAACCACAGCAGATCAAAGTTCTCTGATGATGGTAAACCTGAAGCCTTTATAAAGCCAAACTTTGTGTGTGCAAACTTTTCTCATTTTGCACCTGTCGTTTTTCATCAGGGCTCATCATAGCTACCTCATGCTGTGCAGCCACATGGCCACCAAAATGACACTTACCATTACAAATAAGAGCACAGCTTGAGGTCATACCTGCTTTTGTAGATGGAGAATGTTTGAGGGAAAACTGAAAAGGAAAAAAAGAAAATATTGAATTTAACTCGTTTAAAAATATTCCACATGTTTTTATTCTTGTGTTTACTATTTAAGATCACGCTCTATATATTGATTTTTAAATATATTTCAGAAAAAGAAACTTTGATGAGAAATATATGGAAGAGTATAGGAAGAATGATTTGATGACTAATACTGATTGCCATTAGGTAGTTTATTAATCTTTCCCATTGAAAAATAGTTTAAAAAGCAAATGGAAATAAAGCAAAAAATGGCTCAAGTCACTCAATATATATTGGGGTCTGTCGGGGACAGCGGGGGGTAGGGAGTTGGGGAGACATAGCATGGGGAGAAATGCCAGATATAGGTGATGGGGAGAAAGGCAGCAAATCACACTGCCATGTGTGTACCTATGCAGCAATCTTGCATGTTCTTCACATGTACCCCAAAACCTAAAATGCAATAAAAAATATAATATATAATACATAGATTATACATATGTATGGATATACATGCACATACCCACATATATACACACACATACATAATTTACATTTATGCTCCTTGGCAATTAAAATATTGATCTCACTATTTTATGCAACACTAATTATATATATATATATGTATAAAGTGTAATTTGCTCTTCCATCTGAATAACGGGTTACAATTAATTTTATACATTCCTGTTTTTTCTGCATTTTTACAAAAACATTTTAACTATTATAGACAAATCTATCATTAGAACCAGAATTTAAAATATTATGAATTATGTAAACACACTTAAAACACAACAATGTAGCTCTTTAAATGCATGCACACACACATGCAAAACTGGTATCATATATACCAAACTGGTATCATATATACCAAACATCACATATGTTCTTTATTCAGATTTTCTGGATTTGCTACATTTTCTCCTGTGGATATGTATAATACAAAATAAGAAAAATAACTGTATTTGTAAAAGACAAATTTAAACCAATACAAATCACGGTGACAAAAGGAATAATCTGAAGTTAATTCAAATTTCACTAAACCCAGCAAAATAAGTATGAGGTAATTATTTTTGTAGGAAGCTAATCAACCTGTGCATTTAATACAGTTTGAAGTAACTATGCAGATAAAATTTTATTATTATCAAAAGTATAACCAGAAAATATGGCAGACAAATTTCAAACAATTTAGAATAAAAATATACTAGAGTTGAGGGCATGAGATGTTAAAAAAAAAAAGAGAGAGAGAGATACAAGTTTTCTACTGTATTCTGAAGTGAATTTACTTTTAGTATTTTTAATGACATCAAAGAAGGGGAACAAAGTACCCAAAACGAAAGTTATGAGATTTGTATACAATGGTTAGGGAAAAATGGTAGGAAAAGGGATTTAAAATGAAGACATGTAAAAGAAAAGAATATATTTTATGACATTTTCTTTCAGGCCCAGTGTTAAATATATTATATACATTTATTAAAAAGCGTTTCAGAGACAAAGTAGCTTCATAAATTGTTGTTATATGAGTTGTATCTATCTTGACTCTGCTAAATAATTATCAAAGTCAAAGTTCTGGATGTCCCAGAGGGGAGAAATCAAGAATTATAAGAACACTAAAATGTAGTTATATCGTAGAGCTTTTCTAAATCTATAACTTTCCATTTTTATATCTGAAGAGATCTACAAAACCATCCTGTGATGATTTAAGTTCATTTTTTCAAGTGAATGCTAGTAATTTCAATTCATGCTTGACATTAGAAATTTATACCTCAAAAACAGAAAAGATATAGTGTGGAGACAGAAGACAGCATCTGTGGTTCTTTTGGTTATGAATTTTTTGATAATGTTTAGTATGAGGGTGAGGGTAATGGTTGGCATAAGAGCATGAGGATATGTGTGTGTGTGTGTGTGTGTGTGTGTGTATATATATATATATATATATATATATATATATAGAGAGAGAGAGAGAGAGAGAGAGAGAGAGAGAGTGAGAGAGTGTGTATGTAGGACTATGTCTTCAGAAACTGCTATGATAATCATACCCAATGTTTCTTTGATTTGCTTAATCTCTAGATAAGTTGTGCTCAGTAAATATTTGTTAAATTGAAATATTTTCTCAAAAATACATTTATTTAAAAACACGAGTTTACAAACACCTGTATTTACGCTAACAAAGCAAATGATTTTATGTACTAGGCCCAGTGACTGCAGAAAGAAGTTAACAGTTTTAAGTATTAATCTTACACAGTTTCTCATGCAGTGGCTCACACACTGAATTCTGTGTCACTATGAGCATTCAAAGCCCCAAATGCAGTTAAAAATAAACTACCTGCTGTTGCAGTGAAATTGTCAGCGAATTAGCACTTAAGCAATTTTAGCAAAGCAGGTGTCCAAGTATGCTGCCACCTCAGAACTCTTCTTCAGGTATTATCCATTGTGAATGGAAAACAGTAAAATGCCATAGGTAGACAGAAGACTGTTTTTTCTTTTTTTAATTTAAATTTCATTTTCAAAATATCCTTTTAGTGCCATTAATGCCAGAAGAATATTGACGATTTATGTAACGTCTCCAGTTTAACATAGACTATAATTTTTGTTCTGTATAAAATTCCTGCTTTCTCCATGGATTTCCTTTTCTAATGATTGGAATAGTTTCACTTAGGAAAATTATGCCCCAAAGATACAATTTAAATTAATTTTATCTGTGACTTGGGTAGTTTATAATTTTTCTATTTGAGTTAAATTACAGTAAATCATCATGCATGCTAATTCCATTTGATATAATTTACTTATTTAGTGTTCCTGAAATTGATGTTTGTTTTTCTCAAGAATTTCCCTCTATTATTATGCAGAAAGTAAAAAAAAAGTGATAAAATAATTTATTGAAGGTCATCAAATTTATAGTTGGTTCTTACCTGATTTTAATTAATAAATATAGGATTGTCAATTGAACACTTAATCTCTCTTTTCATTTTCTTATTTTAAACATTTGTTTTAATACAAATAGTTTACATTATGTTGCATATGAATACTATATTTAAAATTAATATATATTTATGTTTTATACTTTTATTTATAACTGATGCCTCAAGTCTACTTAAGAGAGAGTCTACTGCTGTGAAACAAATGTTTGTAGATTCAGTGGTTCAACATAATTAATTGTTTTGGCAATTCAATTTCCACAGTTAGGACTTAAAATCTTTATAGTTCAGCTGTAAAAACAGGTGATAGCAGGGGACAGTTGACTAGAAATTTACAAAGAGAATATCTTATTGTATAAAAAATCACTCAAGAAATCCCTATCTGAATTATTTTATCATAAATGCAAAAACAATCAGTTTTGAACTACATCACCCAGAACACATATTTACATCTTTAGTCTCTCTTTTCATAGTTCGAACACTATTTTCCTATACATTTCAAAGCTGTATTAAGTTGTATTTCCAAGGAGATAAAGCTAAATACTTGTCCTTGAATAATTAATTTTCCCCTCCTGATATTCCATTGAATTCCTTATACACTGAATTGTTTTTATCAGATATTAATGTTGCTTCAATTGTTGTTATCAGTGATTGTCTAATTTGTCTACTTCTGTTCCCGTATTTTCAGTTTTTGTGTGTCTTTTTTTTTTAAGGGCTTAAACATTTTCTATCATTTATAACAATTTTTAAGCATTATTTAACCCAGTTTGTGTTGTTTATTTTTAAGGAGTTATATTTATCTTACATTTATTGTCCTTGCTATATGTATAATGTGTGTGTATGTATGAGGCTAACCTCATTTATTAATCACCATGCATTCTGGCTGTAATAATTTACTGACTGGTTTGCATTTTCTGCATTTGAGTAAACTGATGCATTTTGCTTGTTCTGTGTTTCTTCCAACACCTACTCTTTAAAGGTTTTCTTATTAAAGAACCTCTATCTATTCTGTAGTGGCCTTAAATATTTAACATCTATTTGTATATGTTTTTGATAAATTTTAAAAGGTACTTAATAAATGCATTTACCCAGTAAACTAGATCATCTTGTGATAAGAGCTTGACTTCTGCTCTAAACTCTCCTACTTGATAAAAAATCTAACATTTTGAAGCATATTGATATTTTAAATTTATTAATCAATAATTAAGCTTTATTTCCAATGTATTATATATTGATGCTATCATAATGTATATATTCTTCAGAAAATTATTTTTTAGTTTAAGATTATCTATTTAAAGCTTTTCCATGTTGATAAACAGATACAATAATACTGTTTTTTAAAACAACAACATTATTATGCTCGTCGATTTGCTTTTTGAGCAGGGCTTTGCAGGAACAGCTTGTCTTTGTACTACTTTTGCTGTATTTCAAAGGTTTGGGTATGTTGTGTTTCCATTATCATGTCTTTCAAGAAATTTTTCAATTACTTCTTAATTTCTTCATTGACCCATTGGTCATTCAGGAGCATATTGTTTACTTTCCATGTGTTTGTATAGTTTCCAAAATTCCTCTTGTTACTGATTTCCAGTTTTATTCCACTGTGGTCAGAGAAGATGCTTGATATTATTTCAAAAATTTTTAATTTTATAAGACTTATTTTGTGACCTTACATATGGTCTGTCCTTGAGAAGCATCCACATGCTGAGAAAACGAATGTGTGTTCTGCAGTTGTTGGATGAAATGTTCTGTAAGTATCTATTGGATCCATTTATTCAATTGTGCAGATGAAGTCCAATGTTTCTTTGTTAATTTTCTGTCCGGAAGATCTGTCCAATGCTGGAAGTAAGGTGTTGAAGTCTCCAGCTACTGTGTTTATTAGAGATTGTCTTACTCCTTAGCTCTAATAATATTTGTTTTATATATCTGGTTGCTCCAGTATTGGGTAAATATATATTTAAAGTTGTTACACAGTCTTGCTAAATTGACCCCTTTATCATTATATAGTGACCTTCTTTGCCTTGTTTTATAGTTTTTATCTTAAAATCTATTTTGTCTGATATAAGTATAGCAACTCCTGCTCTTTTTTGGTTTTCATTGTCATGGAATGTCTTCTTCCGTATCTGTATTTTCAGTCTGTGTCTCTTTATGGGTAAAGTGTGTTTCTTGTAGGCAAAAGATCAGTGAGTCTCTTTTTTAAAATCCATCCAGCCACTCTATGTATTTCTGTTGGAGAGTTTAGTTCATTTACAGTCATTGTATTATTGGTAAGTAAAGACTCATGCCAGTTTATTTGTTTTTGGGTTGTTTTGTGGTCTGCTCTGCATTGTTTGTTTCCTTTCTGGCATATTTTTGTGAAGGTGATTTTCTCCAGTGGTATGATTTAACATCTTGATTTTTATTTTATCTGTATTTGTTGTACAGTTTTTGATTTGAGGCTACTATGAGGTTTGCTAATACTATTGTATAAACCATTATTTTAAACTAATTAACAACTTAGCACTGCTTGCATAAACAGTCAAAATAAATTAATTAATTAATTAATACTATACCTTAACTTTGTCCTTCTGCTTTTTTTTTTATTTTTAGCATTTGTTTTTTTGAGACAGAGTCTCACTCTGTTGGCCAGGCTGGAGTGCAGTGGCATGATCTCTGTTCACTGCAACCTCTGTCTCCCAGGCTCAAGCCATTCTCCAGCCTCAGCCTCCTGATCAACTGGGATTACAGGCATGTGCTACCACCCCCAGCTAATTTCTTTATGTTTATTAGAGATGGATTTCACTATCTTGGCCAGGCTGGTCTCAAACTCCTGATCTCAGGTAATCTGCCCGCCTCAGCCTCCCAAAGTGCTGGGATTACAGGTGTGGCCGTCCTCCTGCTTTTTAACTATTAGTTGTCATTATGTATTTATTATTTTACTGTGTATGTGTTGAAAACTTGTATTATTTCCCATTGGTTCATCATTTAGAGATGTTTTCATTAAGATAACAGGAGTTTACACATCACAATTATAGTGTTATAATATTCTGTGTTTTTCCATGTACTTACTATTACCAGTAAGTTTTCTACTTTCAGGTGATTTCTTACTCCTTTGTGATTAAGTACTGCTTTTAGCATTTCTTGTAGCACAGATTTGGTATGGATGAAATCCATCAGCTTTTATCTGTCCGGGAAAGTAGTTTTCCTTCATACTGAAGAATAATTTCATCAGATATGCTATTCTAGGGTATTTTTTTTTCTTCAGCACTTGAAATATGTCATGTCACTCTCCTGTCCTATAAAGTTTCCATGAAAAGTCTGCTGCCAGTGGTACTGAAGCTCCATTTCATGTTATCTGTTTCTTTTCTCTTGGGAGTCTTTCTTTATTATTGGCCTAAGGGAATTTGATTATTAAATGCCTTTCGGTAGCCTTCTTTGAGTGCAATTTGCTTTGTGTTCCATGACTTTCTTGTCCTTGAATATTGGCATCTTTCTCTAGATTTGGGAGGTTCTCTGTTGTTATTCCTTTGAATAAACTTTCTACCCCTGTCTCTTTCTTTACCTCCTATTTAAGGGCAATAGCTCTTAAATTTGCCATTTTCAGGCTATTTTCCATATCCTGTAGGCATGATTTATTATTTTTCATTCTTTTTTCTTTCGTTTCCTCTATGTTTTCAAAATAGCTTGTCTTCAGGCTCATTAAATCTTTTTTCTGTTTGATTATTTCTACTATCAAAAGTCTTTGAAGCATTATTCATTATGTCCACTGCTATTTTTAGCTCCAGAATTTCTGCTTGTTTCTTATTAATTATTTCAATCTTCGTTAAATTTTTATGATAGCATTCAAAATTGCTTCTCGGCATTATCTTGAATATCATTGAGTTTACTCAAAACAGCTACTCTGACTTCTCCATCTGAATGATCATACATCTCTATTCCTCCAGGATTGATCGCTGGAGCCTTATTTAATTCATTTGGTGAGGTCATGATTTCCTGGATAGTCTTAATACAGTAAATGTTTGTTTGAGTCTGGGCATTGAAGAGTTAGGTATTTATTGTAGTCTTCACTGTCGGGGCTTGTTTGTCCCCATCCTTGGGAAGGCTTTTGAGATATTCAAAAGGACTTGCATGTTTTGATCTAAACTGTATCTGCTTTAGGGTGTGACCCCAAGCTTAGCAACACAGGGGTTCTTGTAGATTCATAAACGTACCACTCTGATGGTCTGGGACAGGATCTGGAAGAATTCTCTGGATTACCAGGAAGAGACACTTGTTCTTTTCCATTACTTTCTCCCAAACAATGGAATCTATCTCTGTTTTGAGCAACCTGGATCTAGGGGAGGAGTGACACAAGTATCCTGTGGTCACCACACCTAGGACCACTCTGGGTCAGACCTGAAGACAACACAGCACTGGATGTCACTCAAGTCCTACTGTAACTACTCTCTGGCTGTGAAAATACCTGGTACAGTAATTAGACAAAAGTAGCACTAGCTAATTTCAGTTTTCATCTTTAGATAAGACAAGTCAAGTTATTTTATGTCATATTAAAATTTTGCATAAATAGACAACAATGGCAGAAATGAATTATTTCCATAAACAAGCCCATTCAAAAGTGGGCGAAGGATATGAACAGACACTTTACAAAAGAAGACATACATGAAGCCAACAAATATATGAAAAAATGCTCATCATCACTGGTCATTAGAGAAATGCAAATCAAAACTACATTGAGATACCATCTCATGCCAGTTACAATGGCAATCATTAAAAAATCTGGAGACAACAGATGCTGGAGAGGATGTGGAGAAATAGGAACACTCTTACACTGTTGGTAGGAGTGTAAATTAGTTCAACCATTGTGGAAAACAGTGTGGTGATTCCTCAAGGACCTAGAAATAGAAATTCCATTTGACCCAGCAATCCCATTACTGGGTATATATCCAAAGGATTATAAATCATTCTACTATAAGGACACATGCACACGAATGTTCATTGCAGTACAGTTTACAATAGCAAAGACCTGGAACCAACCCAAATGCCCATCGATGATAGACTGGACAGCGAAAATGTGGCACATATACACCATGGAATATTATGCAGCCATCAAAAACGATGAGTT